>JAQZBX010031117.1:0-26461 GCA_029593785.1 Cabassous unicinctus
CAACAACTAACAAATTTCCTTAATAAATTCAGTGTGATGGCTAAAGAGATTAAGAATATTAAGAAGACACTGAGTGAGCACAAAGAATTTGAAAGCACGCATAGAAAAACAGCAGATTTTGTGGGAATGAAAGTTGCAATAAATGAAATTAAAAAAACACACCAGAGGCATATAACAGCAGATTTGAGGAGGCAGAAGAAAGGATTTGAGTGAGCTTTAAGACATGACCTCGGAAAGCAAACATACAAAAGAACAGATGAAGAAATGAATGGGAAAAATTGAACAGGGTCTCAGAGAACTAAATGACAGCAAGAGACATGCAAACATACCTGTCATGGGTGTCCTAGAAGGAGAAGAGAAGAGAAAAGGGCCAGAAGGAATATTTGAAAAAATAATGGTAAGAAAATTTCCCAAGCCTATTGAAAGACATAGATATCCATGTCCAAGAAGTACAATGTACTCCCATCAGAATAAATCCAGATAGACCAAACTCCAATACACATACCAATCAGAATATCAAATGCCAAAGACAAAAAGAGAATCCTAGGAGTAGCAAAAGAAAAGCAATGCATAGCATATAAGGGATACCCTATTAAGTGCTCATTTCTTATCAGAAACCATGGAGGCAAGAAGGCAGTAGTATGATATATTTAAGATACTGCAAGACAAAAACTGCCAGCCAAGAATCTTACATCTGGCAAGACTGTCTTTCAAAAATGAGGGTGAGTTTAGAATATTCACAGATAAACAGAAACTGAGGGAGTTTATAACTGAGAGATTGGCTTTGCAGAAATACTAAAGAGAGTGCCACAACTTGAAAAGAAAAGACAGGAGAGAGAGGCTTGGAAGAGAGTCTAGAAATGAAGATTATATCAGTAGAGGTAACCAAAAGTGTCAAAAGAGTGGTGAAAATAAAATATGACAGATAAAACCCAAAGGTCAAAATGAGTGAAATAAGAACAGTCTTTAAAGTAATAACATTGACTGTTAATAGATTAAACTCACCAATCAAAAGACACATACTGGAAGAATGGATAAGAAAATATGAGCTATATGCTGCCTGCAAGAGTCTTACCTTAAACCCAAGGAACCCAACTGATTGAAAGTAAAAGGTTGGAAAAAACTATTCCATGCATGTAGTAACTAATAAAACCTGTAGTACTTATGCTTATATCAGATAAAATAGACTTTAAAAGTAAAATTGTTATTAGAGACAAGGAAGGACATTATATATTAATAAAAGAGGCAATTCACCAGGAAGAAATAACAAACATAAATGTATATGTGCCCTAACTAGGATGCCCCAAGATACATGAGGCAAACACTGGCAAAACTGAAGGGAGAAACAGATATCTCTACAATAATAGTTGGAGACTTCATTATATTACTCTCAGCATTGGATAGAACATCTGAGCAGAGGATCAATAAAGAAAGAGAGAACTTGAATAATATAATAAATGGACTAAACCAAATAAACATATACAGAACTTTGCACCCCCAAACAGCGGGATATATATTCTTTTCAAATGCTCATGGATTTTTCTCTTAAATAATCAGTGGGTCATATAAGAAATTTCAAGAGAAATCAGTAAATATTTCCAGACAAATGAAAATGAGAACACAACAAATCAGAACGTGGGTTGCAGTGAAGGCAGTGCTGAGAGGGAAATTTCCAGCCCTCAATGCTTACATTAAATAAGAAGAAAGAGCTAAAATCAATGACCTAACTACACAGCTGGAGGAACTAGAAAAAGAACAGCAACTACCCGAAAGCAAGTAGAAGGAATGAAATAACAAAGATCAGAGCAGAAATAAATGAAATTGAGAGCAAAAAACATTAGAGAGAATTAACAAAACCAAAAGCTCGTTCTTAGAGTAGATTAAAAAGAATCGACAAACCCTTAGCTAGATTGACAAAGTAAAAAAGAGATAAGATTCAAATAAAAGAAATAAAAAATGAAAACAGGGATAATACTACTGATCCCGCAGAAATAAAAGAGATCATAAGAGGATACTATGACCAACTATATGCCAAAAAACTAGACAATTGAGATGAAATGGAAAAATTCCTAGGAACATACGAACATCCTATACTGAACCTAGAAGAAATAAAAGACCTCAACAATCCAATCATAATTAAAGAGATTGAAACAGTCATCATACAACTCCCCAAAATGAAAAGCCCAGGACCAGAAGGCTTCACAGGGGAGTTCTACCAAGCTTTCAAAGAAGATTGAATACCATTCTTATTCAAGCTCGTCCAAAACATTGAACAAGAAATAACACCGCCAAACTCATTCTGTGAAGCCAATATCACCTTAAAACCAAAGCCAAGTAAAGATATTATGAAAATTACAGACCCATTTCTCTAATAAATACGATTACAAAAATCCTCAACAAAACACTTGCTAATCAAATCCAACAACACATTAAAGGAATTATCCATAATGATCAAGTGAGTTTTATATCAGACAGGCAAGGGTGGTTCAACACAAGAAAATCAATCAGCATAATACATCACATTAATAAATCAAAGAAGAAAAATCATATGATCCTATCAATTGACACAGAAAAGGCATTTGACAAAATACTGCATCTTTTCTTGATAAAAATACTACAAAAGATAGGAATTGAAGAAAACTTTCTGAACATGATAAAGGCCATATATGAAAGACCCACGGCTAAAATTATACTCAATGGTGGAAGACTAAAAGCTTTCGTGTTGAGATTAGGAACAAGAGAGGGATGCCCACTGTCAACCCTGTTGTTCAATATACTGTTAGAGGTTCTAGCTAGAGCAATCAGGCAAGGAAAAGAAATAAAAGGCATCCAAATTAGAAAGGAAGAAGTAAAACTTTCCCAGATGATATGATCCAATATCTAGAAAGTCCTGAAAAATCTACAACAAAGCTGCTAGAGCTAATAAACTATTTCAGTAGTGTCAGGAGACAAGATCAATACACAAAAAATCAGTGGTGTTTCTCCACAATCATAATGCACAATATAAGGAGGAAGTCAGGAAAAAAATTCCATTTACACTAGCAATTAAAAGAATCAAATATTCAGTAACAAACTTAACCAAGGAAGTAAAGCACTTGTATTCAGAAAACTACAGTGTATTGTTAAAAGAAATAAAAAAGACCTAAATAATTGGAAGAACATTCCATGCTCACAGATTGGAAGACTAAATATCATTAAGATGTCAATTTTACCCAAATTAATATACAGATTCAATGCAATCTCAATAAAATTTCCACCAGCATTTTTTAAACAAATGGAAAACACAATTATCAAATTTATTTGGAAGGGTAAGAGGCCCGATTAGCCAGAAACATCTTAAAACAGCAAAGTAAAGGTGAAGGACTCTCCCTTCAGGACTTTAAATCTTATTATTCTAGCTACAGTGGTAAAAACAGCATGGTATTGGCATAAAGATAGACACATAGACCAATAGAACCAAATTGATGGTACAGAAACAGACCCTCACATCAATGGTCAAGTGATTTTTGACAAGCATGTCAAACCCATCCAGCTGGGGCAGAACAGTCTATTCAAAAACTGGTGCTGGGAGAACTGGATATCCATAGCCAAAAGAAAGAAAGAGGACCCCTATCTCACAACTCGTACAAAAATTAACTCAAAATTGATCAAAGACCTAAATATAAAAGTAAGAACCATAAAGCTCCTAGAAGAAAATGTAGGAAAACCTCTTCAAGACCTGGTGGTAAGTGGTGCATTCTTAAACCTTTCATCGAAAGCATGAGCAGTGAAAGAAAACATGGATAAATGGGACTCCTCAAACTTAAACCCTCTTGTGATTTAAAGGACTTCATCAAAAAGGTGAAAAGGCAGTCCACTCAATGGGAGAAAATATTTGGAAACCACATATCCGATAAAGGTTTGATTTCCATTCTATATAAAGAGATCATACAACTCAGCAAAAAAAGAGCAAGCGATACAATTTAAAAATGGGCAAAAGATTTAAATAAACAGTTCTCCAAAGAGGAAATACAAATGGCCAAAAAGTACATGAAAAAATGTTCCATATTACTAGCTGTTAGAGAAATGCAAATCAAAACGACAATGAGATATCATCTCACACCTTTTAGAATGGCCATTATTAAAAAAACAGGGAACTGTGTGTGGCTCAGGCAGTTGAGCACCTGCCTCCCACATGAGAGGTCCCAGGTTCAGTTCCCGGTGCCTCCTAAAGCAGACAAACAAATAACGAGAAAAAATAATGAGCAGACTATGAGCAGACAATGGACAAAAACAACGAGCAGGACAACAAGCAGACAATGAGCAAAAACAAACAAGCAGGGAGCAGATGTGGCTCAAGCAGTTGAGCGCCTGTGTCCCAACTGGGAGGTCCTGCCTTCTAAAGAAAAAAGACAACGAGCAAAAAAAAAACCACCAAGCAACAATGAGCTGACAACAAGTAAAAACAATGAACAAACAGACAAGGGAGCCATCTCGGGGCAGGGGAGAGAAGAATTAGGCATCACCTAAGACCCCTTCCACAATACCAGTTATGATGTAGTGTATTTCAGAGCTAAGAGTAAACCATTAAACAAAAACAGAAAACAATAAGTGCTGGAGAGGATGGGGAGAAATAGGAATGCTCCTTCATTGTTGGTGGGATTGTAAAATAGTGCAGCCTCTGTGGAAGAGAGTTTGGTGGTTCCTCAGGAAGCTAAATATAGAACTGCTATATCATCCAGCAATTCCTCTACTAGGAATATATCCAGAAGAACTGAAAACTGTAACACAAACAGGCATCTGCACACCAATGTTCATAGCAGTGTTATTCACAACGACCAAAAGGTGGAAACAACCCAAGTGTCCATCAACCAATGAATGGATAAACAAAATGTGGAATATACGTATATGTTTACAATCGAATACTATGCTGCAGTAAGAAGAAATGGAATTATGACACATATGATAACATGGATGAATCTTGAAGACATTATGCTAAGTGAAGTAAGCCAGACACAAAAGAACAAATATTGCATATCTCATTAATATGAACTAAATACAAAAAATAAACTCATGGAGTTAAAACCTAGAGAATAGGTTATTAGGGTATAAGAGGAGGGTTGAGAAGGAATACTGATGCTTAATGTATGTAAATGTTTTAATTAACTTGATTGTAAAGTGTGGAAATGGATAGAGTTGATGGTAGCAATTATAGTGAATAACAGCTGGTTTATAAATGGGATTGCGGCTGAAAAGGGTAGTCTGGGGATATAAATGTCAATTGAAAGAAAGCTAGAGAATAATCTAGGGACTGAATAACACTGTGAATACAGAGGTGGATGAGAATTGTGGTTGATGGTACAGATGCAAGAGTGTCCTTCTGTGAGCTAGAGTGGGTGTACATCACTATTGTAGGGTGGTGGGAATGTTGTGACCTATGGACTGTGGTTAACAGTGATACTGTAATATTCTTGCATCAATGCCAAAGATGTACTGTGTTGATAATGGGAGGGGGGCTATGGAAAAGTGTGCCAAATGTACGCTATGGACCATGGTTGGTGGTAATAGTCTGATAATATTATCTCATAATCTGTAACAAATATTCCATCACAGTGAGGTATGTTGGTGAAGGAGTGTTGTATGGGAATTCTACACATGTGCATGATTGTTTTGTAAGTTCATAACCTCTGTAATAAAAATATATTAAAAAATAATAGGGTGGGTTTGGGGAAAAATACACCAAATGTACGATATGGACTATAGTTAGTAGTAATATTTTGACTATGCTCTTGCATAGTTTGTAACAAATGTTTCACAACAATAAAAGGTGTTGGTGGTGGGGTGATGTATGGGACCCCTATATGATGTTATGCATGTTTATTTTGTAAGTTCACAACTTTTACGATACACATATTGTTTATGTATGTTCATGTATGAATGATATACGTCAGTAAAATTAAAAATTTTTTTTACCAAAGTTGATTAAAACGATATACCTATAGATCTATAAAGCTCCCCATGCCCAAGAAACAGGAAGAAAGTTTCAATGAGTCACATCAAAATTAAATTAATCAAAGTCAGTTATAAAGAGAAAATTTTTAAATCAGCCAGAAGAAAAAAACATACCATATACAGAGAAGCAAAGTTAAGAAATACAGAAGATTATGTATAAGAAATAATACACGTGAGATGACAGTGGTGCATTGTATTGTAAACACTGTAATAAAAGAAGAGCCAACTTAGAATTCCATACCAGCAAAGATATCTTTTAAAAATAAAGATGAAACAAAAATGTTTTCAAACATTCAAAAACTGAAATAATCCATCGGCAGCATATCCACACTACGAGAAATGCTAAAGAAAATATTTAAGGCAGAAGAAAGTGATAACTGATAGAAAATATGGATCTACATAAAAAATATAGTTGCATAATAACTACAAAAACAGCAAATATATCAGTAGATATATGCAATGTTTTATCTTAGTATTTAAATCTTTTTATAATATAACTTACTGTGTAAACAAACATAATAGCAGTGTAATATGGATTTTAAAATATAAGTACAAGTAAAATGTATTGTAACAACAGCATAAAGTCAATGAAGGGATACATGCAAGTATATGATAGTAAGATTTTTATATTATATGAAAAGTGGTATAACATCACTAGAAGGTAACCTCTCAGAAGTTAAAGATGTGCACTATTAACCTAGATAAACCACTAACAAAACAAAACAAGGAGTTATAGCTAATAACTCAACAAAAGAGATCAAATGGATTCATACAAATTGTTCAGTCCGAAAGAAAGGAAAAAAAGAGGGAAAAGAAGTCAAAGAATAGATGGTACAAATAGAAAACAAATAAGATGTTGGACTTAAATCTGACCATATCAATACTCACAATCTGAATGTTCCAAATACTCTAATTAAAAGATAAATCCAAATACTATAATTAAAAGATAGAGCTGGTCAAGGTGTATGTGGCAGTTTGACATTATTTATGAATTCCAAAAAACATGTAGATTATGTTTGTAAACTGGTCTGTTCTTCTGGGTGTAATAACCTTTTGATTGTATTAGATTCAGCTGAGATGTCTGATCAAATTATGTTAAGATTAGGGTTTGATTCAACCACATCGCTAGAGTGCAACTCAGCATTGAGACCCAGACCCTAGGGCTGATAAAACAGACTTTCACACACAAGTAGACACACAGAGAAGGTACACAGAGGATCCTACAGCCCAGGGAAGAGAGATGAGCCAATAGTCTACACGTTACCTTGTGAAGAAAACAGACCAGTTAAGCCCAGAAAGAAATGAGCCCTGAGGAGAGAGATGAGCCTTATAGCAGCCTACAGCTGAGATCAGAAGAAGTTGGGATTATGGAGCCTTAAGAAGAATAAGGAAGGCTTAACCCTCACAGACATCAACGCCATCTTGCTTCAACACGTGGCAAATGACTTTGGGTAAGAAAGTATCTCTTATGGTACCTTGATTGGAATCTTCAGGGCCTTGTGACTGTAAGCTTCTACCTCAAATAAATACCCTTTATAAAAGCCAAGAGAGTTCTGGTACTTTGCATCAGCACCCCTTTGGCTTACTGACACAGTATATACTAAATGTCTACATAAACACTTTAAATATAAATATATGAGCAGGTTAAATGTAAAAGGATGGAAAAAGATATACCATATCAACACTAACCAAAAGAAAGATAGCATGGCTATATTAAAAACAGATAAATAGAAAACTATTACTATGAATAAAGAATGTTATTTCACAATGATTAAGGAGCCAATTCAGGAGATATAAAATCCTAATTTATATATCTAACAACATGTTTTTAAAGGGCGTGAAGTAAAACCCTAATAGAGCAACAAGGAGATATAGACAAATCCACAATTTTAGTTGGATATTTATAAGTTTCTCTTGACAATTGAAAGAACAAGTAGGCAGAAAATCAGGAAGGATATAATAAACTTGATCAACAGTATCCACCTCTTCACATGAATGGAATTTATAGAATACTCAATCAAACAATAGATAGCATAAACTTATTTTTCAATTGCATTTGGGACAGCTTCCAAGATAGACCATACTCTGGATCATTAGACAACTCTCAATATATGTAAAAGGAGTCAATCATACAAAATATGTTCTCTGACCACAGGTAATTAAGCAGATACATGCCTAGAAAATTCCCAATTATCTGGAAAATAATAACCACTCCTAAATTACCAATGGAACAAATAAAAAATCAAAAGAGAGATTAGAAATTATGTTTAATGAAAACAAAAACACTGCATATCAAAATTTGCAGAATGTTGCTAATGCAGTCATTAGTGGGAAATTTAGAGCACTGACCATCTATACAGGAAAGAAGAAAGGTCTCAATTCAGTGACCTTATCTTCCACCTTAAGAAATTAGAAAAAAGAAGAGTAAATTAAACTAAAAGTGAGCAAAAGGCAATGATAATTCAGAGGATAAATCAATGAAATAGAAAATAGAAAACAATAGGGGAAATTAATGAAATCAGAAGTTGGTTCCTTTAGAAAAAAATCAATAAAATCAATAAAACCTCTACTCAAGCTAATCAGTGTATAAGGGAGAAGACACAAAATACCAATATCAAGAAAGAGAGTGGAGGCATAACTATAATTACACTAACACTAAAGAACAACAAAGTGATATTATCAATATTAAAAAAGTGATACTATGAACAACAATTAAATTCAACAATTTAGATGAAATGATAAATTTTCTTGATCGACAGATATTACCAAATATCCTTCAGAAATAGATAATCTGAATAAATCTATATCTATTAAAGACATTGAATTTGTAGTTAAAAACCTTACAACACAGAAAAATCCAGGGCCAAAAGATTTTACTAATGAATTCTACTGACATACATGGAAGAAATAATACAGATTCTACACAACCGTTTTCACAGAATTGAAGAAGAATGAAGACATCCTGTGGTAGTTTGAGTCTTTTGTGGACCCCAGAAAATTATGTTCTAAATTAAGCCTCTCCTGAGGGTGTGAACCTATTGTAGGTTGGACCCTTTGATTAGATTATTTCAAATAATAAGGGTTATTTAATTAAATGACTTCAGCAAGACATAGCCCAGGGTGTTCTTAATCCTCTTAGTGGAGTCCTTTATAAATGGGATGAATATACAAAGAAAAAAGGCTGCAGACAGAAAGAAACCCCAAGAAGCAGAGAGAGAAAATCCCAGAAGCCAGAAGCTGAAATCAATGGAACCCAGAAGAGAGAAAGACACGGGAGCAGAAAGAAAGCTGGAGAAAGCCAGAAGCTGAAAGCAACAGAGCCTGGAGGAGAAGGCATGGCAGGGGCCCAGAATTGCCGGCAGCCAATTTCCCAGGAAAGAGCTTTGCCTGACGCTTTGATTTGGACTTTTTTCCCCACCTCAGGAATGTTAAGTTTTAAGTTAATAAATCCCCTTTGTAAAAGTCTACCCATTTTGGTATATTACCTTGGCAGCCTTTTGCAAACTAAAACACTTGCCAACACATTTTTTTGAGGCCAGTATTAGACCAATAGTAAAACCAGGGAAAGACCTTACAAGAAGGGAAAATACAGACCAGTATCTGTAATTACCATAGATACAAATATTCTAAGCAAAATATTAGCAAATCAAATCAAACAATATGTAAAAAAATGATAATACATCATGAGCACATTGGGGTTTATCTCAGGAATGAAAGAATGGTTAAACATTAAAACTTAATCAATGTAATTGACCATGTTAAAAAGAAATTTAAGGGCAATCTAAATAGATGGAGAAAGAACATTTGGTAAAAATCAATATTCATTCTTGATGAAGACTCTCAGCAAACCAGGAGTCAATGGAAATTTTATGAACCTGATAAAAAGGTGAAAAGCTTACAACAAAATAATTAATGGTGAGCTGAATGCTTTTACCTTAATATCAAGAACAAGAAAAGGTTGACTGTTCTCACTTCTTCTATTCAATATTTTATTGTTAATTCTTTTTTAAAGAACAACTTATTGAAGTATTCATACATGAACATACATAAACTATAAGTGTTCAGTAAACATCATGAACTTACAAAACAAACATGCATAACATCATACAGGACTCCCACACATCACCCCCTCCCCAACACCCTGTATTGCTGTGAAACATTTGTTAACAAATCATGAAAGAGCATCATCAAAATATTACTACTAACTATAGTCCGTATCTTCCTCCCCTATACATTTTTTAAGGATTTATTTATTTATTTACTTTTATCCATTTTTACCACCCCTCCCCCCTGTTTTTGCTGTTTCTGTGTCCATTCACTGGGCAACTCTCTGTGTCCATTTTCTGCCCTCTCTTTTCATCCTTCTCCTCCTGTCTTCACTGGGATTTGATCCTCGGAATCTCCAATGTGGGAGAGAGGCGTCCTACCGCCTGTGCCACCTTAGCTCCTGGTTTTTCGCCTTGGCCCTCCCTTGTGTCACTCTCCTGTTACATCATCATTTTGCTGCATGGATCGCGGGGCCTGGTGGTGCACCCGCACATGGGGCCTGGTGGCCCATGCACCTTCTATATTTTTCTTTTTTTAATTTTTACCGCGAGGTCCCGGGGATCGAACCCAGGTGCCTCCATATGGGAGATGGGTGCCCAACCACTCGAATCACATCTTCCCCCTGCAATATCTCTTAAGGCTGACCAAAGATACCCAAAGTTACAATCTTTCTCCATACAGGATGGTAATATAATAAATCAGGCTTAATTTATCACCAGCATTCTAAAAACCAGACCTAGGGAGAAAAACTAGGTCTGGGGACACATGCATGGTTTCTAATATAGCGAATGTTTAGCCTACCCTTATTATCACATTATTGTTCATTCTAATCAGTGCAATCAGTCAAGGAAAACAAATAAAAGGCATGAAGATTGGAAACAAAGAATTAACACTGTTTCTACTTGGAGATTACATAATTGTCTATTTTGAATTCCCAATGAAATCTGAACAAATATCTACTAGAAATAATAAGTGAATTTAGAGAGATTTCAGGATACAAGATCAATATAAAAATCACTTGTATTTCTTTATACTGGTAATGAACAATGAGAAATTGAAATGATAAAATAGTATTATTTACAATGACGTCATAAATAGGAAATATTTTATGATAAATCTGACCAAAAATAAGCAAGACCTGTATACTGAATACAACAAAGCATTGCTGAAAGAAATTAAAGACCTATATTAATGGTGAGATATACCTTGTTCATGTATCAGAAGACTCCGTAAGGTTAAGTGCTCAATGTTCCCCAATTGACTTGTAGATGCAAAACAATCTAAATCAAATTGCCAGCAGGCATTTTTGTGGAAATCCACAAACTGATTCCAAGCTCATATAGAAATACAAAGAATCTTGAATAGTTAGAACAACTTAAATACAAAGAACAAAGTTGGAGAAATATCACTACCTACTTTAAGACTTTATAAGTCCATAGCTACTAATCTATATAGTATGGCTTTGGCATAACAACTGCAAAATAGATCAATGGAAAGGAATATTCCAGAAATAAATACCCACGTAAGTGGAAAACTATTTTATTTTCAACAACAATACAAAGGTAATTCAGTTGAGAAAGGACAGTCTTTGCAACAAATGGTGCAAAAACAATGGGACTTTGCCTTGTTTCCAGGCTGCTAAAGAAAATACCATACAATGGGTTGGTTTAAATAATGGGAATTTATTAGTTTATGGTTTTGAGACTAGGAGACATCCAAAAGTGAGGCTTTAGCAAGGTGATGCTTTATCCCTTAAGACTTTGGCATTCTGGGACTCACTGATTTTTTTTTTAGAAAAATAAGAAGAAAGGGACCTTGTGTCTGTGGATCTTCTGTCACATGGCCATGAACATGGCAATGCCTTCTCCTTTCTTTTCTGTATTCTGTTGACTTCCAGCCTCTTACTCCTTCACCTGGTGGCTTTCTCCCTGTGTTCTTCTCTATAAAGACTTCCAGAAATAGGATTAAGACTCATCCTGATTCAACTGGCCACACCTTAAATAAATATAACATCTTCAAAAGGTCCTTTGTACAATGGGTTCACACCCACAGGAATGATTTAAGATTAAGAACATGTTTTTTTTTTGGGGGGGGGGTACACAATTTAACCTACTACAGATATCCGTATACAAATAAATGAACTTCTTCCTTATGTCACATCATATAAAAATTAATTCAAAATGTATCATAGATCTAAATGTAAAACCTAAAATTATAAGTCTTCTATAAGAAGACATAAGAGAAAATCTTAGTGATCTTAGGTAAGACATATTTTTTAATATGACACCAAAAGCATAACCTATAAAAGAAAAAAAAAGATAAATTTTACTTCTCCAAAATTAAAATATCTGGTTTTCAAAAAGAGACTGACAGGGAGAAAATATTTATGAAGCATATATAGGAAAAAAATACTTGTTCCTGGAGTATGTAAAGAGCTGTCAATATTCAATAATATGAAAACAAACAACCCAACTGAAAAATAAGCAAAAGATTTGAACAGACACATCATTAAAGAAGTTATATGGATGGCAAATAGGAACATGGAAAGATGCTCAACATCTTTAGTCATTAGAGAAATGTTAGAATGACTAAAATGAAACTTCTCACCATTTCAAGTATTGGTGAAGAGGTGGAGGAACTGGAACTCTCATTAGCTACTGGTGGGAATGTAAATTGTTCCACCATTTGGGAAATAGTTTGTTTCCTAAAAAGGCAAACATATACTTACTATTTGATTCAGTCATCCCTCTTCTAGATGTTTGTCCAAGAGAAAAGAGAACTTATGTTCTTACAAATATTTGTATACATATCTTCTTATAAGTGTTTTTCATAATAGACTTGTGGTGGGTTTAATAGTGGCACCAAAAAGATGCAAGTCTAAATAGAACCCACTAACTTCAAGCTCACAAAGATGGCGGCATAAGACAATCTAGCTTTCCATTCTCTGACAGAATTTCTGAACAACTAGTAAAAAATAGCAGAGATATATTTCCCAGAGTTCCAGAAAACGGAAGCCTTTAGTAACAGGCCAAACAATGAATTGAGAAAACTCATCTTATAAATAGTAGGGAATCTCATGGCACCCTTGTTGGCTCCTCTCATACTTCTCTGGCACAGTGTGGTGCCAACTTTGATTCTGACTGTGGGTCCCTGGTTCTGTTCCAGAGGGAACAGAGTAACTCCTATGTATATAATTGGGTGCCTGCATGTCAGTGCCAATATCTCAGGTTGCAGCCAGAAGAACAACCAAGACACATGTCTCTGGCTCACCTTCACAGAACTTGCCCTGCAGGCAGAAGCAGCTTGTGAACTGCTAACCCAGTGTAAACAGAAATAAAATGGAAGCAGTCTGGGGCAAAGAATAACTGACTTCAAGACACGTAATAGAGAACACAGAAGGAGGGGCAGTCTATTATAAAGGGTGTGGAGGGGGCATTCCAATTCCTGTAACTGGGAGAATTCCTGGGCTACAAGCACATATCCATGACAGGATGCATGATCAGAAAAGAGAGAGGACCCCACACTTACACCTCAGAATGATCATGGTAGGAGGGCCAAATTCTGAACACAAGCAAGAGTGAGCACAGAGCCAATATGCAAAGACTGTAAAAGGTTTTGTTTTTGTTTTTGTTTTTGTTTTGCATTAGGCTGTTTATTTTCGTTAGTTCCTGGCACTCAAAGAAATCTCTGTCACATATTTAGTTGGATAAAAAATTAATGAACAGGCAGCTCAGGGACTAAATCCCAGAGTTAACGCATTAAAATATTAAAATGTGAAATGTGCAACAAAAGATTACAAGAAAAACAAAAACCAGGAAAGGATGCCTCATCCAAAAGAAAAAGATAAAACTTTAAGATCAAACATTAGGCATATCAAACAAAGACTTAAAAAAAAACAACAACAATCCTCAATGTAATCAAAGAGTTAAAGGAAAACACAGAGAAAGAAATAAAAATACCAGTAAAAGAATAAATGAACAAAATGAGAATCTAAATAAAGAGATAAAATTAATCTAGAATACAGATCGGTGGTTTGCCTGGGAAAGTCAGTGGGGAGAGCCAAAAGGGAGTGATTATAAAGGCCCATGAAAAACTTTTGGGGGTGATGAATTTATATGTCCATTGTTTGATTGGGGTGATTGTTTAGTACTTATACACATATATCAAAATATATTTGTATAATTTAAACATGTGCAGTTGATTGCATGTCAAGTATACTTCAATTAAAAAATTAACAATATGAAGAAATTAAAAGAATTGTCACTAGGATTTTTCCTGATTCAAAATACCTTGTGGATTCATTATATTCTCTGCTTTTCATCATTCACTCAAACACGCGACAAACACTAGTCCCCACCCCGAATTAAAAAATAACTTTTTAAACATTGTGTGGATTATATGATAAATGCTTATTTGCTGATATTGTCTTAAAATTGACATTAAATGTATTATTATTCCTTTAGGATTAACTAGCCACTGGCCATCAGCAATCACTTTTAGTTAATGTAAATTAATAAATTATAAATGGAGTACATGCTCATGTCTAAGAAAAATTCTAACTATATACCCATGAGGGCAGAATGCAGAGTGAAAAGTTTTGTTCATCCCCCACTGCTAAATATGAGTTCAGAATTAACAATGATAATGAGGGACTGACATCTCCAATCCTTCCTGACAATTGCATTCACTTATTTTCCTTTGTGAACATGAAAGTATTTGGATATAGATTATACAGTGATTAATGTTCCTGGGGAAGACTGTTCAGACTTTTATGAAGCTACCTCAACATTCTCAGAAAATCAAACTCTCCTATTACTCAGTAGTCATTATCATTACAAAGCTGGACTGCTTTAAACCACCTTGCCTTCCAGGTAGTAAAGGATTTTTAAAAAATAAAGTGTGTTCCTGAAAGGATTCATTTGTCTATTTGTTTGAAAAGAACAACATTTTTTTCTTTTAAAAAAATAAGAAGAAAGGCGACTTTTATATACTATAACAATCTCATCTTTCTGCATTTGACTTTTGCCTTCACTCCAGTCATGTTTGGTAACAGATATTGTTGACTGGGAAACCCTTAGGTTTCCCACAAAAGGAGACATAGAATGGTGGCAGGAAACCAAAAGTTCCACAAAGGGAAAGAAACCCTTAGGTTTTCCACAAAGAAAGGTTAGAATGATGCAGGGAACCAAAAGTTCCCGACATTAGGAGCCCTCTGTGAAGAGTGTTTACCTCCATCCAACACCTTAGCTCCATCTAACACCTGTGCCTTGATGGTACAGTGGACTCAGCCTCAAGTGCACCTGAGCAAGGTGCCCATGTCTGGACAAGACTCTTTTAGGCAGAAGCATGCAGAGTCTCTCTTTACACAAAGGTAAGCAGGTGTGAAAATGGATATGCAGATAAAGGAAAAGACAGCTTTACAAAAACACCCAGATTTTTCTCCTACATCCAGAGACGCATTGACCTAGTGAAGATGGAGGCTTAATTTCCAAGATCCTCAGAAAAGAAGTCAACAACTACTAATCATAAGGAAGATAACTAATATTTATTGAGCCCCCATTATATGCCCAACACAGTTAAGAACTTTACATTTGTACACCATGTTTCTCAAGGTCACATTAGCTTGGAAAAAACAAAGGGTATCAAGACAAGAATTATCAAACAGTGTAGCTGTCTATGCCCTTATAGTATCTCATGAGATTTCCTACCCTACCTCGTTGAAGTATGACTTGTAAGTTTTTCTGGGCATCTTCTGGGATCTCTCACATGTGCTCATATATGTAATGCACTCAGGTACTATGAAGCATCTGCTAGTTTCTTTTTCTTTTCTCAGAGTCCCCTTGATCTGGGACTGCTATCAGGGCTGCTGAGAGTTCTGAATACACAGCTAACCCCCTTCTATTCTGCCAATATGACCAGGGATATTGCACATACAGATAAATTTATTGGGTGATAATTTACTTTTATTTTTAAAATTCTTCTTTACAAAGAGTTGATGGATGTGTTTAAATAAACCTGTATCTATAGTTTTGAACATCTAGGGTACTTTAATTAGGAAGTGAAACTTTAGAGGTAGTTACTCAAGCACTTGAACTAGGGTTCTCAAAGTCTACTAAAGAAGGTTTATTGGTAAAATAGATATTAGAAATAATTTTTAATTTAAAAAATGTTGGCCCAGTGTTACCAAATTTGACTGCAGGATTGGAATTTTTCTGTTCCTTTTTTCATTGTGGCTTTATTTTGTATTTGCTTGTTTATTGTGCCCTTTCTCTTTGGTCATCTTATAGGAGAACCTGGGCCTATTGGCTGTTTCCGTGTAGTCCTGGTCCGGATTCTTTATAGTCAATGCTTTTTGAGCATTCTGCTCTTTTTTTAACCTTAAAAGAGTTATTTTTCAGAAGAACCCTTGCTCTCTTAAGCTATTAGACATCTGCTAGGCCAATTCTATAATTCTTGCAAACATCTCTCCTGCATGCCAAGGAATAAAATTCCTACCATGTTATCCTGCCACTCTAGAGGGACAATGAAACTTCTACTTATTCAGAATCCAAGTGACCAGGAGTTCAAATAACCAGAATGTTTGTCAGAAAAGAGGAAATCTTCAGATGAACGTATCTTCAAGGGAATATAAAATTATTTTTAATAGAGCTTTACTACTGAGATTTAGTTTTGACAATTGCTCTGATGTTCAACCTAATGTGTTGCCCCATTCATGCAGTTCTGAGTAATGATACTTAAAATTATAAATGTAATAGATCTTTCATCAGCTTCAATTTTACCAAAATCTTTTGGCAGGGTGGAGAGAAGTATTCTTATCTTAATACAACCAAGGGAATATTATAGAATAAAACACATAATTTGCATGGGTTTCCAAAGGGAGTTTTTGAAGACATTTGCTCTTGTTGTTGGACACTTTATGGAAAGCATCTAGACCACTCAACCAATGGAAAATTAAGGTAAGCACTAAAAAGTAATATTTGTGAAAATATCTTAGGACAAAATTGCCAACAAATATAGTATAATATAAGTTTGAGGCTTTTATGGACCCCAGAAAAGTCATGTCCTTAGAGCTAATCCATTCCTGTGAGTGTAAACCTATTGTATGTGGGACCTTTTGATTTGATTACTTCAGTAAGGTGTAACCCATGGTAGGTCTTAATACTCTTACTGGAGTCTTTTAGAAATGGAATGAATACAAAGAAAGAGACAGAGAGAAACCCACATGGAAGCAGAGAGAAAGCCACAAGGGCAAGAAGCTGAAATCAACTGAATCTGGGAGAGAGAAAGCCATGAAACCAAGAAGCTTAAGGCAATAAAACCCAGGAGAGAAGGGAGAGACCAGCAGATGCCACCATGTGACTTGCCCTGCAACAGAGGAGTCCGGGATCGCTGGCAGCTAGTCAAAGAGAAAGCATCACCTGATGATGCCTTGATTTGGACATTTTCATGGCCTCAGAACTGTAAGCTTACAAGTTAATAAATCTCCATTGTAAAAACCAACCCATTTCTGGTATATTGCATTTTGGCAGTCTAGCAAATTAAACATGTACTGTAATTTTAGAACATTAATTTCTGGGATTTGAGGCAGGATAAGAGAAGGGGAAGTGAAGATCATCAGTTGTAAAAAACAAGCATGCTATTATAATCAGTATTGTACCATGGGCAGTGTTGCAGTTTGATATAGTTATGAATTCCAAAAATTGATATGGATTATGTTTGTAAACTGATCTGTTCCTCTGGGTGTGATTAAATTATGATTAGGGCTTTGATTGGGCCACATCAGTAGGGTGTTGAGCTCTGCCCCTTGGTGGGTGGGGTCTCAAAGATAAAAGACATGGCAAAGGACAGGGTTAGAGTTTTTGAGTTGGAGTTCTGATGCTAGAGCCCAGGGAAGTAAGCACACAGTGGAGCTTGGTCGTGAGGAAGGAGAGAAGGCCCCAGTCAAAGAGATGAGCCACAAGTCTACAGCTGACTTGTGGAGAGAGGCAAAGCCTAGAAAGCCTCATAGTCTACAGCTGACCCTGTGGAGGAAACAGAGGAGCTGAGCCCAGAGAGAAGCAAGCCCTGAGAAGAGAGGAACCCAGGAAGCCCGAACTCTTGGCAGATGTCGGCAGCCATCTTGCTCCAACAAGTGGCAATAAATTTTGGTGAGGGAAGTAACTTATGCTTTATGGCCTGGTAACTGTAAGCCTCTACTCCAAATAAATATCCTTTTGTAAGTGCCAATAGATTTCTGGTAATTTGCATCAGCACCCCTTTGGCTGACTAATACAGACAGATGTGTAGTAAAATCTGAATTAAATCACATCATGATTATTGGGTATATATTGCAACTATGTGTGTGTTCAACTGAATTGCTGGGCTTCTACTTAACATATAGGAAAAATACAGAAATTTTACTTAAAAAATATTTATAATATTTATAATATAGCTGAAATTATACATTTTAACATGTAAAAGGGATTTTTTTCCTTTTAGAGATATACAAGTTTTATTCACTGTTAAAAATTTTCTCTAACTCCCTGTGTCAGATTATTTCCTATATCTTTAAGTACTATATTTAATCAAGAGTAGATTTAATTTGTAATGTGAGAATGACTTATATACTAGGAACAAGCTTTGCCCTAATATGGCAATTATCCTGCTTTCCTTAGGTTAATCTCATTTCTAAGAAATGGTAATAGTTTTCAATTCAATTTTCCTCAACAATTGAAGTATTGATTGGTTCTCATTTGAGTTATACATAAATCTACATAAACACTTCCATTTTCCCTATTGATTCTTTTCACACACTTCTATTTATGCTTTCAGTGACCAACTCCAACTGTTTCCATGACAAAATAAGCTTTATTTAATCTGTTGTGGTAAAGGAGAAAATGAATCCTACCAAGTAGGGAATTGGCAACAACACTTTCCTAAAACAATAGTTAAGAAGCTCCTAGACAATGTAGACCTAGGTAGGCCCAGTAAAATCAGATTCTATAAAATGAGATGGTTTTCTGGGGCCAACAAAAGACAGGATTTTGTCTCTTTGTTATACATAGTTACATACTAAAGCTGAGCTGATCTTGGACAGTTATACCTAAGGATGAATCCTTTTTGTGAGCAGTTTCTACCCCATTATGCTTTTTAAAATAATTGGTACATTCATGAGTCCATAGAATAAATAAATTCTAAATGTGTTTTTAGAGAGGTTGAGAGGATCAGACTTCATTCTGAATCACTAGTTCTGGAGAATCAGGACTCTAAGTCCCAGTGTAGGGATTAAGAACATGGATTTAGGTTCAGAAAACCTGGAGTTTAATCTGGGTCCTTTCATTTTCTAGCTGGGTGACTTTGCCAAGTTGTAGTGATTTCTTATTTGTAGAATAGGAATAGTCATTGATACCTGCCAGTTTTGCTGCAAAGAATAAATGAGATTATGTGTGTACCAAAGGGTCTTATCATGCACGATGTGCTCGGATAATGGTAACTTTCACCTAATACCCAAGATATACAGAGCTAGCTGACATTTCTAGTAGATCTTGTCTCAGTGCTTTGGAGCAACTGGGAACTTGCATTCTGCAAACTCTGCTCATGTAATCATATAATATCAATTGGCATAGTTATTTATCCTCCCTTAGAGTCAACATTCATTGAGAACTTGCTATGTACCAGGCACTATTGTGAATGTTTCCAATGAATTAACTATTTTAATATTCACATAAACCATATGAAGTAATGCCTAATATTACCTCCATTTATAGACATGAATAAAAGCTGAGGGATTGGATTTCCTTCCTTTACAAAATTAGATGGAGGGAGAGATGAGATTGGAATGCAGATAATATAACATATAAGCTCATGCTCTTATTCTCTACTGCCTCTTCGATTGAAGTGTAACATCCTGAGGGAAAGGCCACTAGGAATGTTTCTTTGACAACCTTTGAGCATTCAACATTCTGTCTTTGTACACCATGTATATTGGTCTTCGAGAAATGCTCCAATTATTTGAGGATATTGGATGTGCAAAGATAGTAAAACATAATATATAAGACTCCTACTCTGTACCAGATATTGGGTTCAGTGAATAGTTGACCTCTTTAATCTTCAAATTGATTTAGCACAATAGATATTGAATCATGCCTCCCAAAAGACAAAAGTTCAAGTCCTAATCCTTGGTCCTGTGGGTGTGAACTCATTTGTAAATAGAATCTTTGAAGATCCTCTTCAGATGAGACCAAATAGAATCAGAGTGGGCCTTAATTCAATATGATTGGTATACTTACAAGCAAAGGAAATTTAGAATGGAAGTAGAAGTCACAGGAGGAAACAGAAGGAGACAGATCACCATTGTGACAGAGGCAGAAACTGATTTCTAGCAAGCCACCACCAGTTACATAAGTATTAAAATTATTTGTGTGCTGCCTTGGCATCCATCTTACTTTGGCTAAGCCACCTGCCTCAACATTGACCTTTGGCCAGTTTTTCAGCCCTGGGGCCTAGACTCCCCAGAGCTCACATCCATACCTGTGGCCACCATCCACATTACCTACATCACCCTCATACCTCATCCAGAACCCACACCTGGTCCCAAATAATAAGCTAACTATCAGGCGAATATTCTCGCTGTCCTGATTTTGTGATAATCAGGGTAGGCTAAACATTCGCTACATTAGAAACCATTCATGTGTCCCCAGACCTAGTTTTTCTCCCCAGGCCTGGTTTCTAGAATGCTGGTGATAAACTAAGCCTGATTTATTATATTACCATCCTGTATGGGAAAAGACTGTAACTTTGAGTATCTTTGGTCAACCTTAAGAGATATAGCAGGGGGACGGATATAGTTCGGGTGGTTGGGCACCCGTCTCCCATATGGAGAGACCTGGGTTCGAGCCCCGGGACCTCCCGGTAAAAATAGAAAAAAAAGAAAAATATGGAAGGTGCATGGGCCACTAGGCTCCGTGAGCAGGTGAGCCGTCAGGCTCCGCAAGCCACGCAGCAAGATGATGATGTAACAGGAGAGTGACACAAGGGAGAGCCAAGATGAGATGCACCAATAACCAGGAACTAAGGTGGCGCAGGTGGTAGGACGCCTCTCTCCCACATCAGAGATTCCATGGATTGAATCCCAGTGAAGGCAGGAGGAGAAGGATGAGAAGAGAGGGCAGGAAATGGACACAGAGAGTTGCCCAGCAAATGGACACAGAAAGAGCAAAAATGGGGGGTGGGTGTAAAAATGGACAAAAATAAATAAATCCTTAAAAAAATGTATAGGGGAGGAAGATACAGACTACAGTTAGTAGCAATACTTTGATGATGCTTTTTCATGATTTGTTAAATGTTTCACAACAATGCAGGGTGTTTGTGGGGGGGTGATGTGTGGGAGCCCTGTATGATGTTATGCATGTTTGTTTTGTAAGATCACAATGTTTACTGAACACTTATAGTTTATGTATGTTCATGTACGAATGATATACTTCAATAAATTGTTTTTTTTAAAAAAGTTTGCAGTGAAAAGACAAAAAAAATAAAAAAAGCTAACTATCTTCACTGCCCTTGGACACCCAGTCCCTTTCCCTTTCAAAGTGTGTTTGCTTTAAACTATCCAGTCCTTGCCTATCATGGGAAATCTGCTAACTTCTACCCCTGGTCCATAATAGAAGGACAAGTCCGCAGGTCCCTCTTGCTCTGCTTGTGTGCTCCCCACCTGCTGTGTGAACTTCTGTTTTGCACTTCTGCCAAACCTTCATGGCACCTTTCTCTTTCCCATGCATTATTCAAAACAACCAAGATGCTATAGACTTCACAGAAAGCATGGCTTGCTGATACCTTGACTTTAGAATTCTATCTTACAAAACTGTGAGACAAATTCCTGTTATTTAAACCAACCAGTCTTTGGCGTTTGATACAGCAACCTTGGCAAATTAAGACAGGTATGCTTATTCTTATGTACAAGTCAGGGTTCCCAATTGTAAACAAAGACCCCACTGTAGTGGGTTTAAGCAGAAATAGAATTAATTAAAAGATATTCAAGTAACTCTGAGAATTTCTGAGAGATCCAGAGTTTCAGACTTGTATGGTCCTCAGCCAAGACCAATGATGAAACCATATCCCAGAACTGCTACTAGGAATAACACTCAGCATGCACTGCTGACCCTGGACTTCAAAATTGCTATTACTGCTTCCCTTGAAAGTCCTGTGACTCTACCATCACCCTTACCAGAAAATAGACTGTTGACCACATCCATTTCTTCATATTCAAATTGAAGTCTTATAATAGTGCACCTGCTTAGTGGAGGCTAGGTCAGATGCCTGAGCCCTGGCTACAAGGGATTCTGGGAAAGTGAGTTTCTGGCTTTAAATCTGGGGAGGTAAGACTCATAAGGAGGGAAATTCTCCAATTATAGTAAGTTTAGTAAATGTGACTAGATTGGCCAGTGTGGTGGTTTGAAGCTGTATACACCTCAGAAAACATGTTCTCAAAATTAATCCATTCCTATGGATACAAACTCACTGTAAGTAGGACCTATTGATGAGGTTACTTGAGTTAAAGTGTGACCAACCTAAATCTGAATGGGTCTTAATCCTATTACTGGAGTTATTTATAAGAGAATGAAATTCAGACAGAGTGAGAGAAAGTCACAGAAGCAAGAAGCTGAAATCAGTGAAACCCAGAAGAGAAGGGAGAAACCAGCAGACACGGCCATATGCCTTGCCATGTGACAGAGGAGGCAGGATCACAGGCAGCCAGCCCGAGAATGCCACAGTCTTCAGGAAGAAAGCATCACCTTGATGATGCCTTCATTTAGACTTTTTTCCTTAACCTCAAAACCATTAGCTAATAAATTCCCTTTGTTTAACCCAATCCATTTCATGATATTTGCTTGAGCAGCCTAGGAAACTAAAACAACACCCCAAATATTTGAAGGTAGGGACTTGAACAGATATTTGTACACCAATGATCATAGTGGCCTTATTCACAATTTCCAAAAGATTGAAGAAATCCATCAACCAATGAATGGATAAACAAAATGTGGTAAATACATACAACGGAGTATTATTCAGCAGTAAAAAGGAATGAGGTCCTGATACATGCAACAACATGGATGAACACTGAAGACATCATGTTGAATAAAATAAGCCAGACACAAAAAGATAGACTTTGTATGACTTCACTAGGAATCATTAGAATAAGAAACTCATAGAGTCAGAATGTATGGTATGGGGGATAGGGTGTAGGTAGGGAATGTGGAGTTAATGTTTAAATTGTACAGAATTTCTATTTGGGTTGCTTATAAAGTTTTGGTAATGGATGGTAGTGATGGTAGTACAATAATGTGAACATAATTCCCAGAGCTGAATTATATATTTGAATGTAGTTAAAAGGGGATATTTTAGGTTGTATATATGTTATTAGAATACAAAATTTTAAAAAACATAGGACTGTACAATACAGTGAATTTTTGGTAAACAATGAACTATAGTTAATACTAAAATTATAAAAATGTTCTTTTATGAATTGTAACAAATGTACCACACTAATGCAAGGTGTTAATAAAGGGTGTTAAATGGGAACTCTGTATTTTATGCATGATTTTTCTGTAAACCTACAACTTCTCTAATAAAAAAAGTGATGAGCAGCAAAAAATAAACAAACAAAACAAAACCATAAACAAACACTTGGCAAATATCCACCACACCTCCTCTTTACACAAGAGACTTAGACTCAGAGGTTAGATAATTTATTCCATATCACTCAGGAAGTAAGCAGCAGACTGAGCATATTTGTCAGCTATAGGGCATAATTTTTCTGTCTCAGTAGTACTGTTTCACCATACCAGGCTGCCTCCCACACAAACAAAGAGTAGGGCAGTATATCCAGGAGGTCCCAGCAATCAGCAGGATGGGCATTCAAGGGAGGAGGCTCTCTTCTGCCTGGGGTGATCCCAAAAGGCTTCTGGAAAAAACATCATTTGGTTACCTCCCTAGGGTCCTAATTGCAAGACTGTAAGAAATCGATCTTAGGAATGATTTAGTTCACATCTCTCACTCCATTGAGAAGGAAAATGAGGCTCAGAGAAAAGAATTGTCCTGTCTAAGGTCAAGTCTTTTAGTGGAACCTGTGACATGGCTCCAATACTCTGCAGCTGCTGATCTCAGCTGGATGAATTCACCTCCCAAATCACATCTCCAGCAGGATTGTTGAATAGGCTTTCCTTGATACGCAGAGCAGGAGAGAAAGTCACGGGCTACAGTCTAAACAAGTAAGCAAAGCTTTTGTAGGTGGCCTCTCAGAATACTTCTTGCCCAGCTGTGCCAAGGAGGTAAATGGCTCTTGCTTATGATAGAGAGACTTTCTTGGCTCTGCACACTCCACTCCTTTCCAACTAATGCCAAGCACAGAGGCCAAGGAAAGAAAAGGCCACCCGCCTTCCACCTAATGGGGCCCTAATGCCCTTAAGTGCTCACGTGGCCCATCCTAGGAAATGTCAAATTGCACCTTTGTAACTCTTAGCTGGCAGTTAGGTGAGTGGCTCTATTATCCAGTCAATGGGTCCACTCAATTTTTGCCTCTCATTTTAACAGCCACAGGCAACAAAACCTGGGAAGAAAAGCATTGAAAATTTCACCTCTCAGTTTTCTGGACAGTGTGAATATCCAGGTGTGTCTTCTCTGGCCTTGGGCTTGATAAAGTTTCTGAGCAAAAGTGTGGTATTTTAGAAAAAACAAGGGCTTGTAGGTTGTTCAGACAGTCATATGGTGAATCACAGTTCTATCCCTGCTGGTGTGTGACCTTAACCTTTTTGAAAAACTCAGTTTGTTTCTCTGTAAAGTAAGAATAATGATAAATTTGTACACTTACTGTGGGGATTAGAAATAATGTCGGTACTTGGCATGTTATTTGTGACTTGTTATATATCAGGGGTTAATAGCCCTTTACTCTTTTACTATTTTTACTTTTTTGGCTGAAGCTTGGTCTCATTTGATGAGGTTTTATAGGTTCTCTAGAACTTATCTTTGTCTAATATTAACTATATACAAAAATGTATTGATACTATTAACTCACATATTTTCACAAATTTCCTTAAGAGAAGATTTTTGCTATCAGTTAGGTAAGACAAAGCTGGGAATTGTGTTCAGATTATTTGTGCTCCTTTCATGGGACTTGAATAGGGATTTAAGACTGAGATTCTAGCCTGAAATCCATTATAAAAAGGGCATTCTTCTAAAAAGATAGTCTAACTCAAATGGCCTTGGTTTTCTCTTGAAAATGGAGGGAGTTGGACAAGATTCCTGGCTTCAAAATCAGATTTGGCAGGTCCCTCACAATCCTCAATGGAAAAGGTAAGGAGTCAAAAAGAACCTAAGTGAGGACCTCAAGACCATATGCACTTAAACCACAGTATAAATAAAAGCCACTGGGGTTCTGTGTTGACTTTATTTGAAAAAGGTGGGGTGCTGAAAAAAAAACAGTTGAAAATGATTAGATTCTGACATTTATGTGGGCTTTTTTGTTTCTAACATTTTGAGGCTTTTTCCAAACCTCAAACCCCTCCTAGGACATCAAAACAAATTTCTCTCCTTCCCTCGGGGCCTGTTTTCAAGCAATTCAGCTATCTCATATATCAATTTAATACTGTTTATTGATAAGCAAGCATTCAGTGAGTAGATACTCTTCAGATTATATGTATTTACATTTTAATAAACTCTATTTTGGAGATAATTCCAAAATCCAAGGAAATCACTTCAGTGGTGGATATTCTAGATCCCGGGACCAAGCAATTGATTTATCCATCCAACAGCTATAGAGTGCCTACTGTATTCAGACTAGAGGAGGGACGCTTCAGTGTAGAGTAAAAAGAAAATGTAATCCACACCCTCACTGCATCTGTAGTCCAGTGAAGACATTTACTCTGCCTAGAGCTCCCAGAATTCTAACTTTAAAAAAATAGAATTGCTAGCTCAATTCTTTAGGCTTTCTAGGTCTATAAGAATGTTGTTGTTGTTATTTTTAACAAATTAATTTTATTGATACATAAGTAAAAAGGATAAATCCATTGAAACTGTACAATCAATGGTATTTGGTATAATCACATAGTTGTACATTCATCACCTCCAATCATTTTTAGAGCATTTTCATTATTCCAATAATAATAACAATAATCAAAAAACATATAAACAAAACTCATCACCTCTCAATCTATGCTTCCCCTGCCAGACATAGCTGCTATTCTTTTTCTTCTCTCTAGTATATTTGTATTTATATTTTGTAAAAACAGTCTTATATATGCAATATCACCCATATTCCCCATATTCCTATTTTACATGAGGTTTCACTATGTTATATAATCCAATGTTACATTTTTAAACTTTCCTTCTAGTAATATACATGGCCTTAGACTTACCCTTTCAACTACTGTCATACCCATATAATAGATCT
>JAQZBX010031118.1:0-26485 GCA_029593785.1 Cabassous unicinctus
CTTGCTGCTTGTGCTTGCTGTGTCCATTTGCTGTGTGTTTTTCTGTGTCTGTCTCCCTTTGTTGCGTCATCTTGCTGTGCCAGCTCACTGCGCCTCACGGGCCGTCAGCTCACCACACCATGCGGGGTGCTTGCCTTCACCAGGAGGCCCCGGGAATCGAACCCAGGGCCTCCCATATGGTAAACAGGAGCCCAACCACTTGAGCCACATCTGCTTCCCATTGTGTTGTCATTTTGACATTAAAGTAACTGAACATGGAATGACCTATATAAATAAAACTTGATTTTCATAGGTTTATTTGGATTAAGTGTATCTGATAATATAATATATAAATAGATGACCTTAAAAAGTAATCAGATGATCTATAGGGGTAGGATTTAGCATGAGAATTTTTTTTTTTAATTTTACTAGGACAATTGGTTAAGATGACTTAAGTTAGCAGATGATGATAAAATAGAAACTGATGTGTTAAACCAAACTACATGAATTATTAAAAAACAGAACAGACTTAAAATTAAAAGCTATGCAAGCTTATAATTATATATAGGGAGTGCAGAGGGAAAAGTGAGAATTATTTTGAATAACTAAGATAATGTAGAAAAACTAGTAAAAGAAATTGTGTATTGATATTTTGCTTTAAAAAGTAGTTGAATATTAAGCTCTGGAGTAAACCCTATCATCAAAAGATGATTCAAAATATATTCCTTACCTCTCTATGAATAAAACTTGTTTAAAAGGCAAACAAAAATGTGCTTTTGACAACAAATAGGTTGCCTATTTTCACAGAACCCCCAGTTCTGAACACCTCTAAAAATATTTATCTAAGGATAATCTTTTCTTTTTTCCATGCTTTTATGGAAACCATATGAATGGGAATAAAGGACATAAAGAGCCACATAAGTTTTAAACATTAACTAGAATGTTAAAGAAAATAAAGGCCCATAGAGAGGGCATCTAATTAATTTAACACCTTCTCTTTTGCTGATGCAGAAACTAAGGCCCCAAGAAATTAGTTCAAAGTTACGCACAGACAGTATGAGACCTGGAACTTTAATGCAAGTGTCTGGATTCCAAGTCTCTTTATTCTGAATTTAAAGGGCAGGTGATACATTAGTTTTGTTTGAGAGAGAGAGAGAAAATGTAAAACTAATGCATCATTTGCCCTTTAAATATTAACATAAAATGTCATTACCGCTTTTTAAATATTATGGACGCAGTCATCAAAGCTATGAGGAAGTGAAAAGTCTCAGAAGATGTAAAAGTAAACCAGAGGTCCAAGAGCTAAACCTAAGTTATTGGAGGAGAATAAGAGTCTTGAAAGTGAAAGATGAACCAGAATACTATGGTATTATAGTATCCAAGAGTCTTGTGTCCTGGCGGTCAATAATATTGATGATTTGAAGAGAAATTTAGCAACTAGCAAGTCTTAAAGAATGCAGTTTTATTAGGGTAGTATGGGCTGAGATAGTAGAGAATAAAAGTGAAGAGGTTTAAAAATGAGGAAAATTTCTTCTTTCTGTGGCTTTGTATTGATATTTTCATGATGCTCTCTAAAAAACCCACATATTACATGCCACATGAACTAAAAGCATGTAGGTGTGATTGAAAGTCATATATAAATCAAATTTTTCTCCCCCTGAGATGGCTTCCTCATCTGTTCATTGTTTTTGCTCATTGTTTGCGCTTGTCTGCTCGTTGTCTGTTTTTTCCTTAGAAGGCACAGGGAACCGAACCTGGGACCTCCCATGTGGGAGGTGGGTGCTCAACTGCTTGAGCCACATCAGCTCCCTGCTCGTTTTTTTGTTGTTTTATTTGTTCATTGTCTGCTCATTGCCTGTTCATTGTCTTCTTTAGGAGGCACTGGGAACTGAACCCAGTACCTCCCATGTGGGAGGGAGGCACTCAACTGCTTGAGCCAAACCTGCTCCCCTATAAATCTAATTTTTAATGTGGGATCATACTAAGAGGCATTAAGGAACTTGCTTTTTGGCTAATTCCTCTTGAATCTTTGCAAAATGAGTGTATTCTTAATTCCAAATATTTATATGTATATCTGTTTCTTTGTCATGCATCAAGGGAGAAAATAGAGTTCACTTTTGAATATTTTTCTTTGAGTGTTCATTAACCATCCACGTGGATATCTTAGGCAGTAGAGTTAGATCTGGAGT
This sequence comes from Cabassous unicinctus, assembly GCA_029593785.1. NCBI lineage: Eukaryota > Metazoa > Chordata > Mammalia > Cingulata > Chlamyphoridae > Cabassous > Cabassous unicinctus. Next base: position 2,169 of record JAQZBX010031118.1, read on the forward strand.
TCCAAGGAAGAGGATGGATTAGTCAGGGATAGATGGGAAATAAAGCTATAAAACTAGATGGTATCATCAAGAGAATGAGTATAAATGGAGAACTGAAGAGGTCCAAGAACCATGCCCTGGGACTCTCCAATATTAATAGGTTGGCAAGAAGAAGAGAAGAAGAGAAACAAGCAAAAGAGAACTAAGAATGAACAACCAGTGAAATAGGAGAAAAAGTAGGTGAGTGTACTTTCTAAGCCAAGTTAACGGCTATCAACTATTTCAAGTGGTAGGGATTATTAAATTAAAAAAAAAAAAAAGAGAGAATTTTGAAGGGTCTATGTCTGGCCTTATAGGTTAACAAGAGGGGTATCCATATGTCTTACCTAAGTCATATGGGGAAGAAGTTTCTTTTCAGTAAGCACATAAAGTTGGGGAGTTTTCTTTATCCAAACCCCATGATCCTGGAAAATAGTGATGGTTAAAGTTCAACATTGTCAGGATGAATCAAGCAAGATGAGGACTTGGTGGGGCTAACTGGGTGACTCTGAAGAGAGCAGTTTTGATGGGGGTGAGGGAGTGTGGAAGCCTAATTAAGGGTGGGTTCAAGAGGAAATGAAGATCTAAATGGCCATTTGAAATGATCTTCATAGTAAAAATACTAAAAATAAAAACTTCTGAATAAAATAACAAACTTCTTAAAAGTATCAAAGTGCTAACAAGATTTTAAGGCAAAACTCTATTCAGTGGTTCTTAGTCAGTATGTCCTTGGACCAGCAGCATCTGCATCCCCTGGGAACTTGTTAGAAATGTAAATTATCAGGCTTCACCCTAAGCCTACTAAATCTGAAACTCAATGTGAGACCTAGGAATCTGTGTTTTAACAAGCCCTCCAGATGATGTTGATGCTCTATTGGTCTAAATGAAGAAAAGAACCCCAGAGCAAAGAAGTAGATTACTAAAGCATTTACCAAATTTGGGCATTTACCAAATTTGATTATTTAAGCTTCAGTTTTCATAACTTCAGTTTTGAGGCAGAAGGGACAGGAAAGAAAGTCAACAGCAGTGCTGTCCAATAGAAATAGAATGTAAGTCACATACGTAATTTTAAATTTTCTAGTAGCCACATTAAAGGAAATATAAAAAGAAATGGATGACATTAATTTTGTTAAATAACATTTAATCCATTCTACCCAAAATATCATTTTAACATGTAATTAATTTAAAATACTGTTAATAAGTTTGTATTTTACTTAAAGCACATCTTAATTCAGACACTAAATTTGCAGTGGTTAAACTAAAATACAAGTTCTGCCAAAGCAATAAGTTGTGTTTCATAGAAAAATATTTTATACAGCTTTAGTTTTTAATTTAAATTTAAATTAGTTTAAATCAGATTTAAAATTCAGTTCCTCAGCCACACTAGCCACATATCAAGTACTTCAGTAGCCTCATTACTAGTGGCTATCATATTGAACAGCACAGATCTAGAGCCTTCCCTCATGGTGGCATCTCATAGGACATGCATCCTCTTGTAGGGCTGTGACCCCTTAAGAAATGCATCATAAGAATGAACTAGAGGTAAAGGTGAATTACTTCCAGAAAACTGAAAAGTTGTCTTTATTGACAAGAATGGAGGAATCACATCCCTGAGAAACTGCAACCACAAACTAGCTCTTTGCAGATTTGAAGTCCAAATAAACATCACCAGAGCAAATTAGTTTCATTGTAATCCCAGAATGGCAGTGCACTGAGCACCTGGCAGAAGTAAATATAAAAAATTCATTCAAGGAATGCACTTTACTCAGAGGCTTCAAGGAATTTCCACAAAGCAGCACAAATGAACACATCAGAGTCAAATATTCAAGGAACAAGACATCATGTAAGAGAGCTAAAGGAAATAACAGACAACAGAAAGAGTCTTGCAGAAACCTGATATTGGAATTATCAATAAGGATTACAGAACACCTAGCTATGATGAAAGGAATTAGGCCAGCTCAAAATTGGCAGGGAACAAGAAACTATATAAAAAAATGAATGAATGAAACCCTAACAGATTTCTAAGAGTTCCAAATAAAATGTTTGAAAATGAACATATAGTAATTGATATTAAACTCAGTTGAAGGAACTACATATTAAAACTCACAGTGAGATCTCCATACAGATTGTTTATTAATTATAACAGGAAAAAATAGTAAGTATTCATTGGAGAAACTGGCCAATATTGTACCAGTTGATTAAAATTGACATTATCAATGAGGGGCAAATGTGTGTTGTGTGTCTCAGGACATGATACCCTGAGACACAGGGTATCATTTGTATGGTGCTCCAGCCAGAATCTAATTCCAGCCATGAATCTAATCATAAATATTAGACAAACCAAAATGAGAAACCTTCTATAAAAAACTAGCCCAAATGCTTCAAAAATGCCAGTGTCATAAGAGGCAAAGAGGCTGAAGAGCTATTACTGATTAAGGAATACTAAAGAGACAGGATAACCAGATGTAATCTGTGATCCTGGATTGTACCCTGTACTGAAGGATTAAAGTGCTATAAAGAATATTACTAGAATAAATGAAAAAGTTAGAATATGGACTATAAATAGAAATACCATATCAATGTTAAAATTTCCTGAATTTAATAATTGTGCTGTGATTATGGAAAATGATGTCCTTCTGCTAACAAAAAAATACTTAAATGTTAAGAGGTCAAGTACATGATATATGGTTCAGAAAACATAAGTGTATATATACTGAGAAAACAATAAAAAGGGGTCTTGGGAAGGACAACAGTGAAAAATAGTATACACCACCCAGATGCTACCATTGTAAAAACTGACAGTACCAAATAAGTATAGGCCAAGATATGGAACCACTGAAAATAACAATTTTAAAATACCATTTCAGGGGGTCATTATAAATTATTTTTTGTAAATTTCATAAATTTAAGTTTATATCCCTAGTAGTTCAACATGATGTTGCAATTTGCTGCAAAAAAAAAAAAAAAAAAAAAAGACAGAACTTATTATGAACATAAAAGTTAGTGAACAATGCTATCTAGTAATTCCCTAAGCAATTTAGATAGAAAGGTATAACTTCTTATAAAAGTGAGTTAATCTTTATTTTTAATTTTGAGTCTGCTACAAAATAATTCATCGCCTAGATTTTCCTGTCATTCCTGGTATAAATTTCTAGCATCAAATAAACCTTGATTTAATTATAGACATACTCTTTCACATAAAATTAGTCATTTTTGTATTAGCTTTACAGAATATATTCCTTTTGGGGTTGTGTACAAAAGGACAGTTTAAATCCACAAAGAACATATTAAAACCTCTTCAGAAATTAAACCTCTTCTATGAAAGCACATATCACTTTAAAATGTATTGAAGAATTTTTTTCATATTTTTAATAATCCACCAATTTAAATGCAAAGATGTGTTTTACATTTGTTGACATAATCCAACTTTATTAAATAATTTAAGATTTTTTTTAATAACTCTCGCCTATTTTGAATGATGGAACAATTTTTACATTTTCTTATGAAGCTTTTGCATTGAAAGCTAAAACAGGTGGATTTTCTAATCAGTGCTGTTTCTTATGATAGTGTCAGCAACCTAGTCTTTCTGGTTATTTTCCAAATTTACTGTCAACTCCAGCATATTGTCTATTCAGAGTACCATCTTGCTCCAGGAATTCCTAACTGTGAAACAACTAAAATAGTTTACTTATCAAGATTAATTGCACAGTAAGACTTGCTTTAGGACTTTTTTGCTTCACCATACCCACCAATCCAAAGCTGTTGTGTCATAAATTCAGCCCAATTCTAACCAGTTCTCCATCTTGCAATATCTTGCTTAAAGTCTCCAGCCCACCCTAGCCCCTAAAACCTTATAAGTATCCTTCTCTGTCTTTTCCTTTCTTGTTCTCTCACTGCAATTAGTCTAATAAACTTAGCTTTGCTAGCCCAGTGAGGTTTCCTGGTGGTCTTTTAGAGAGTTGACAGTTGACAATTTATAAGCCTAGTTATACAAAATAATTTAATGGGGAGAAAATCAAGAATTCGGAATTTTAAATTCTGTTCTTTTCTAACTGCCTGCATGCACATCCTGCAAACTCCTCAAACCTCAATTCCAAGATAGAACTCTTCCTTTCCACTTTCCCAAATCATGGAGTAGGTGAGTTGTCCTATTACTTTTTTGCCCCCACCCCACCCCCACCCTATTTACTCAGACTGAAATCTTGGCTTAAACAATGAGCAATGTCTCATCTTTCAGAGGCAGGGAGGGGTAATTCAACCTTAATAATGTCAAAGCTCCAGGTCAGCTTCTCTGATTTTTTTTCAGAAACCCCTTCCCTAGCAGGCTTTCTCCTTATGCCTTATTGGACAGCATTGCAGCATATGCCTGTGGCTAAACCTATCACTGACAAGAAGACAGAAGCACATGATTGGCTTATACTCATCAATACCCCTGAGAGAGGAGGGGCCCCTTCCCTGGGAACAGGGCTATAGCTCTATGCATTTTGACATAGAAAAGTATACACCATATGTTGGTAGGTGGAAGAATGCCTACAATATTATCTCATTTTTATGCTTTTGTTCATAAATCAAGTTTAAAAGTCTGGTTGTATGTCAGGGAAATGAGATTTGGAGTGAGGAAAAGAGATACTTTTTAAAAATAAATAGCCTTTATTCTATCATTTAAAAATAAACCTTTTTAAGCAGTTTTAAGGATGAAAACAATGAGATACAAAATAGCATACATTTTCCAAGTGTATATTGATTTCAGAGAAGACTTTTTTCCCTCCAGATTGTTGAAAAGTGGGAGCAGAGAAGGTAGTTAGTGAGACTTCTTTAAAAATTTAGTTTTTAAGTTCTTGCTACCATCTTTTCCTAGAATATGGCATATTCCTTTCTACTTGAACTTCTGAAGTTCCTGGAAATTTTGTTTAGAAGCCTAGGTATCTAAGCAATACTGTTGAAACACATTATCACTAACTATGAATTCAGGTGATTTGTACCCCCACAGTCTACTTTAGTCTTTAAACAAGATGAAAAAAAAAAAAAATGAAAAAGTTGCAGATGCTTATTCCTGTTTAAAACTGATGTTATTGAAAGAGTTGCTATGGGTTGATATTTAATGATAGATTTATACAGTTATAGGTAAATCATTTGTTTTAAAGAAAGCCACTTTTAACAGGCTGAAAATGAAGCTGGCCAAGGGATTTCATTAGTAACTAAGCCTTAAGGCTGAGGTAAAAAAGTGACATTGATGCTTCGTGATGACAGTGTTTATTGATGTCTCCTGTGATGGTGTGTGCCAAGCAGGTGGTCCAGAAACATAATTCAAACTACCAGTGGTCCCAGTCTGTTACTGTCATGATTTAAAAGGCAGGTTTGTACATGGACTATCAACTTAACACCAACCTACACTATATGAAATAAATTTAATTCATTTTATAATTCTGTAGTTTAGTAACTAACAAGACCCTTTTCAGGAGAATAGAAGTTAAGCTGTCCCTCAGACTCAGGAACATGGGGCAGTGGCCTTTAAAAAAAAAAACTATGTGGCATTACTGTTTTATAATCTGCAAACTTGAGGGAAGGGCTGGGAAAGTTAAAGATCGATTTTATTTATAAGATGAGCATAAGTAACTGTTAGAATTGTGATAATTTTGTAAGCCCTATTTGTAAAGCTATCTTAGTTATTTGAGAAATACACCATTAATGGTTGTGTTGTGATTCAAGTACTTTTAGAAGATATTGACCTAACTTCTTCGGTCATACTGAAAACCACAGTCCTGTTGGTCTTGAAATTCTAAGATAAATTTATAAATGTCTTAATTTCCAGTATTACATGGGATCATTTAATTTTGTTTGTCTCTTGTTCCAGTGCTTTATCATTTAACAAAAACTTACTAGTGTCTACTATGTGCCAGGCATTGTTTTAGGTACTAGGGATACAACAATGAACAAGAGAGTCAAATATTCCTGTCCCCATGGAGCTTACTTGGTGAAAAGAGACAAATAAGTATGTCAGATGATATAAATTATAGGGGGAAAAAATATATAGCGCCAAAGATGGTTTGGTGGTGTTTGGAAGGAGACTTGACTTCAAATTCTAAATCGAATACAAAAGGAAATTCTTACTGGGAAGGTGACATTTGAGCAAAAAGACTTTAAGAAAGTGAGGAGCAAATGCAGGTATCTGGAGAGCAGATAAAGATAATTCCAGATAGAGGTAACAGCAAGTGTAAAGTGTTAGTATGCTTGAAAATGTAGAGGAACAGCAAACGGACAAATATAAGGACTTCAGGTTTTACTTTCAGATGAGAAGTGTCTAGAAGTTTCTGAGAAAAGTGATATGATGTGATTTATGTTCCAAAGGCATTACTCTGACTACTGTGTTGCATATAAACCAGGATTGGCAAGCTTTCTGTAAAGGGCCAGAGAGTAATTGTTTTAGGCTTTGTCAGTCATAATGGTGTCTGTCACAACTACTTGACGATGCCATTGCAGCATGCCATAGATAATATGTAATGAATTGCTGTTGCAGTGTTCTCATAAAACTTTACTTACAAAAACAAGTGGTGGGTCAGATTTGGTCTGTGGGCAAGTTTGCCAACCCCTGATATGGACCATAATGAGCCAAGGGCAAAAGCAGGTTAACAGGTAGGTGGCTATTACAGTAATGCAAGAGAGAGCTTATGGTTGTTTGAGCCATGGTAGTGGAAGTGGTAAAAAGTCACCAGATTCTGGATTTATTTTGAAGACAGAGCCAATAGAATTTGCTGATGAATTTAGTATAGGGTATTGGTGGGGAAGGGGAAAGGAATAAAATACGATGTCCATGTTTTTTAGAGTTTTACTTAGAAAATATTTTCTTAATATATCATATTCTACTTTTGATAATATCAAGAAAATTATCTTTAATTTAAAATCAGTTTGCAGCTAATAAGTTTAGCGTGTTTTCCTTTCAGTCTGTTTGACTGTTTTGTTCTTGGTATTCCTTCATAAATAGAGAACTAATAACTTCTCAGCCCCACAATTGGTCACTGCACATTTTCTCATTAGGTTTTCCTTATGGTTGAAAGCATGTATATAATTGTATTGTGGTGTGTAGGGTTAGGACTTTACCTTATGTCAAGAAAGAAAGCAAACGTGTTGATGTTAGCTATCTTCGGGTAGCTCTAAATGAGACTTAACCATGTGAAAATAATAAAGTTACATAGTCTTGCCTCACTTTAATAATGTGTTTATATTTAAAATGAATAGTTCTTGAGGAAGACAGTACAAACTATTATAAGGACTTTGGACTATAGTTACTGACTTTACTGTTTCTGATACTACCACCTTTCTCCAAAGCAGTCATGTTCATTCACTCTTTCTCCATACCTAATCTGTTGCTAAGGGCTGCAGTTGCCATAATTACCCTCGCCTCTCATCTTCATTACATCTCATATCAATTACTATATCTAAACTATTTCTTCATTGTAATCCACACTACACAGTGCTGTTAGCTTAATTGTCCTAAAGCAGTAGTTCTCAAAGTTTGGCATGTATTACAATCATTTGGAGGATTTGTTAAACATATTGCAAAGTTTTTGATTCAATGGATCTGGGTGGGGCCCAAGAATTTGCTAACTGTTCTAAAGTACTCTGATAATGCCATTCCTTTAATAAAAACATTGTGTTCCCCCATCATCATCTGATACATTCAGTCTAGCATTTAAAGCACTGCCACTGTTTAGCCCTTCCTACAAGTTTCTTTTATTCATAGAATTTCTGAAGATATCATCTTTTCCATCTTTATTTTTCAACTATTTGTTCTTGAAATGTTTCAAAAGGACTCCACCCATCACATTTTCATCATTCATAATCCCAACCTGTTGTTTTTTTTTTAATTTACCCCCTCCCATTCCCCAGATGGTTCTCTCGTCTGTCTGCTCATTGTTTGCTTGCCTTCTCCAGGAGGCACCGGGAACCAAACCCGAGACCTCCTATGTGGTAGGTGGACACCCAACTGGTTGAGCCACATCCACTTCCGCCATTCCTTTTACAGGGTTTATTTCAAACCCAGCCTTCTTTTTTGAACCTCCAAACATGAGTATAGTCCCTTTATTCCTTTGAATTCCCATAACATTTATATTTTGTATAAAGTTACCTAACTCTGTCTTGATTTATGATTCTTCAGATATCTTACCTGTATTTTATTCATTTATAGGAGTATAAGAAAATATATCTTTCTGTCACCTTCAAGCAACATTTATAGCATTGAACCACATTTTATTTGTTCCTATTTTTTTTTTGAAAAGTGTTATCCAAGTAACATAATTAAGATATTAATATGCCTAATACCTTCTAGCCTCTGACTCACTTTTTCTGTTTATCTGACTTCCTGTTCTTATTTGTACCAATTGCTTTCTGCTGCTCAGCTATAATCTTGCAATTTCTGTTCATTAGACTTGTGATATAAACATTTTTTCCTCTTTCTTGATTTCTTCCCCCTCAAGCCCTCAGTTCTGCTAGAGTACAAATACTTGTGTAAAATATTTTTTAAAAGGTTTGTGCAGCATATATATCTAAAAATTCCTTATATCTCTGAAAATTCCTTATTTTGTCCTCACTATTGATGGAAATTCAGTTGTGCTTAGAATTACACATAAAAAATCATTTTCTCTTACAACTTTAGAAGTATTACATCATCTTCTAGCTTCCATTATAACTTCTGAGAAATCTTAATGCCAGCCTGACTCTTCTTTGATAGTTTTTATTTTCTTCATTTTCCCTTTCTGGAGCTCTTGTTTATTAGTTGCTGGATCTCTTTCTCATCTCATATTTCATATTTTCTGCCCACTGTTTTCCTCTGGATTCTTGCTTATATACTCATCTTTATCTTCAAACTATCTCCTGAATTTTTCACTTCATAAATCAAACTCATATTTTCCCTGAGTACTTTATTGTAGTGATTGCTCTTTTTCAAGCACCCTAATCTTATTTTATGGGTATAATATCTTCTTCAGTATCTGAAGACAATGAACTTCTTTAAAAATGGTTTTTCTTTAAGTAAAATTACTGTTTCCACTTGGGACAATTCTGTTTGTTATTTGCCCTTCATGCTAATAGTTTTATATATATGTAATGATCCATTAATATTTATGTCCATTTGTATATAAGAATCAGGAACTAGGAAAGCTCATCACTGGAAACTCTGTGCATGTGGCTGGAGTTTCTTGATCCTCACATTTTATTTTAAGATAAATGGGAAACATCCATCAGCTGTATGGGATCAAAGTCCCCTCTCAATTAGAGGTGGAGTGGGCATCACCATCCCAGAATCCTCAGGATTGGGGAATGAACTGTGGACTAGAGTGGACTTACTGGTATTCTACTATAGACTTGTGATTCTAGCAATGGAAGAAATTACAGCATTGATGTGCAGGCAGTGGCCACTAGAGGCTCTGGGGGCATGGGGAAGGAAAGACAGGTGTAATACGGGGCTTTTTCAGGACTTGGGAATTGTCCTGAATGGCATTGCAATGACCGATATAGGCCATTATATATCTTCCCATAGCCTGCAGAATTGTGTGGGAGAGAGTGTAAACTACAATGTGAACTATGGTCCATGCTCAATGGCAATGCCCCAGGATGTGTTTGTCAATTGCAGTGAATGTGCCACACTAATGAAGGATGTTGTTTATGTGGGGGGGTGTGGGAGGTGTGGGGAGTGGGACATATGGAAATCCCTATATTTTGTGTGTAACATTTGTGTAATCTAAGTATCTTTAAAAAAATTTTTTTTTTTTTAAATTTTAAACAGGTAAATGGGAGAGAAACCCAGCTGTTTTACTAGGGACCTTTTATATGTTGCTCTCCATCTTCCAGATGATTGTTGAAATCTCTTATCAGCTGATTGGTGCTCTTCTTATTCTCTTTGCTGTTAAGGGTTTGCTTTATTTCCTGTACTATAACTTTAATGAATTCCTGGAAAGGACAGGAAACAAATGGCTGTCTGTGCTGTCTGTCATCCTGAACCAGAAAGCTTTCTTTTTAACAGGTTAAAATAATTCTTCATGGTTAAGTTGCATATGTTTGTAATCTTTTATTTGACACATAATAAATTTATGTTGCTAACCTCATTTGATTTGATTCTAGAAAACCCATGAGGTGGGTGGAGCAAATTGAAGTTAGAGTGATAAGAGAAAATTATCTAAGAATGCTGCTTTTCCTTGGTCTTCAGCATCTGTCATCTGTATTTGGCTGTAAATAACTTAATTCCCTGGGCTGCCTGGGGGGAGGGGAGGTAAGCAGCGCATACCTTGTCAGGGAGGGGCATGTGGCACTGGTGCTCCGCTGAGGCCAGTGAGCCTGGAGAGGCCAGGTGGGCAGAGCTGACCAGCCAGGCAGCTGGCCAGCTAGGGCAGCTGTTGTGGGGGGGAAAGGGGGGGGCCAGGTGTAGCTCAGTGGTTGGGCACCTGCTTCCCATGTACGAGGTCCCAGGTTCTATCCCTGGTACCTCCTAAAAGGAAAAAAAAAAAAACAGTAAGTTAGTCCATATCAGCCAGATGGCAGTTTATTAATTTATTATAGGCAGTATAATTATTAAAGAAACCAGAGGCTCAGGGTTAGTGAATTCTTACTAGAGAGAAAGAATCTGCATGGAAAACCAAATTTATTGTCACACAATTTCTAGGTAAGAGTAATCAGAAAGAGGACCTATTTATCTTGTTGGTTAGTATCATCCAGTTGAAATAGCCTGTTGTATTGTGCCCACTGTCAGGTGAGATCACCTATGCAGAACAGAAAATTGAGTATTGATCAGGGCATCATTTTTCTTTGATATCCGATGACAACTTTCTTTTTCTAGGTGACATTTTGATTGTGCTGATAAAAGCTCAACTAAGACAATATAGTGAAGTTAATTATGTGTAAGCTTACTAGTTTTCCAGGAGTTCACACCAAAGCCAGCTTAAGCAATTTTGTGAAACTTCACAGTCACTCATTTATAGATTATTGCTTAAGGTTGCTGACTTCTAAAACATCAATCTTTTTTATCCCATGTAGATTTCTCTCTAATTCTCTCTCAGAAGGCCAATCTATTCTGTCATACCCACCACAGGCAGATATCATGCATACACTTACAAGGAAACCAAGACTTAAAAGTTAAATTACTCACTCGAAAACTGAATCTAGTTTTTTTTATCTCTAATATTTTCTACTTATACCCCTTAAACTACTTTTGTTTTATGAAATAGATAAAGTGATAGAAAACATCTATGTATTTTATGAGTATCCTTGGACAATTAAAACTAGCAGATAGTAAATATCATTAGTTTAGAGTTCACTAATACAGTTTGTGATTGTTTTCACAGGTTATATATAATGTTTACTTTTGTACTGCTTTTAAAATATATATATATTTTTAAAAAGGTATTTAGATTACATAAGTGTTACATAAAAATATAGGGGATTCCCATATGCTCCGCTTTCTACACCTCCCACATTTTCCAACATTAACATCTTTCATTAGTGTGGTACATTTGTTACAATTGATGAAAACATTTTAGAGCATTGCCACTAAGCATGGATTATAGTTTACATTGTAGTTTACACTCTCTTCCACACAATTTTGTAGGTTATGGCAAGATATGTAATGGCCTGTATCTGTCATTGTAATATCAATCAGGAAAATTCCCAAGTTCCCAAAATGCCCCCATATTTCACCTGTATTTCCCTTTCCCTGCCCTCAGAACCTCTAGTGGCCACTGCCTCCGCATGAATGATATAGTTCCTTCCATTGCTAGAATCACAATAAGTCTATAGTAGAATACCAGTAAGTCTACTTTAGTCCATAGTTCATTCCCCAATCCTGAGGATTCTGGGATGGTGTTGCCCACTCCCCCTCCAATTGAGAGGAGGCTTTGATCCCATGGGGCAGATGGATGGAGTGCTCTTGCTTGCAGTTATAGACGCCCTCGGTTCCTTGGGATGGTCATTGTCCATTATCATCTCCTTGTTTGTTGTCCTGGGTGAGTCCAATGAACTGGAGAGTAGGTATTGCAACTCCGTTGAATTTCAAGGCCCAGCTGGCACATGGACAGCCCAGAGATTAAAGTCTCTTAGACATACACCTACCAACTCCAGCACCAACTATAGGTTCAAATAAAAGGGACAGAAGAGGCATGTGTAGAGAAGTCACATCTGAGTCCAACTCTGTCATACTTGGGAACAAAAACTCTAAAGTAGGACCGCTGGCAAGGCACCAAACTCCAGAGCTATCTGCCATGATCTAGGCCCTGGGTGTCTCCAGAGCCCTCAGGATCCCCACTACTTGGGGGAGTATCTATCTTGGCCATCTATGAAATCCTGCTGAGACATGCATAAGCGTTACCTCTCTGATGACCTCCCAACTCACTTTGAAGTCTCTTAGTCATATGCATTCATTTGTCTTTACCTTTCCCCCCTTTTAGTCAGGGTCTTTTTCCAGTTGTATCACCAGCTGGTGCTTGGTAGTAATCTGTCAGTGCCAGGGAGGCTCATACCCAGGAGTCATGACCCATGCTGGGGGGAAGGTAGTGCATTTATGTGCTGAGTTTGACTTAGAGAAAGGCCACATTTGAGCAACAAGGAGGCTCTCAGGAGGCAACTCTTAGGCACTCTCCAACACTAGGCTAATTTGCAAATTCAAGGCAAAAGGCTCGCAAGCATAGTCATCAACATCAAGGGCCCATGAGTGGACCATCTTTCTTCACTAGTCATTGCCCCTGCACTTGGGGGATTGTTGCTATTCCATTAGAAGATGTGGTAGAGCTCCCCAGGATGGGAATTCAATAATCTTTCAGTTGTTGTGTGAATCTCCACCCACTGTGGCAATGCTCCATGAACATTTGAACATATTTATATACCTTATATGTATGCCCAGGTGAACTTCCTCCCATGTATCCCCCAACACTGATACCCCACCCCACTGATCCTCCCCTGCCATAGTTGTAACCCTTCTGTGATCCAAAACCTCTTGAAAAATGAATTTTTTTAAATGTTTTTCATTTTTTAATACCCCAATCTTTTTTACTTTATTTTAGTTTTACTTTCTCTAAATTATTATGTATCTTATTTCTCATGTGTACTACCTTCTAATAAGTTTTATGTGGCCAATTAGTAAAATTAATGAAATTAGGAGAATTCTTTCTTAAAGGAACTTTATATTCCGGCACCTTAGAAATACATTAAACTTAATTAACTGTAATCCGAATGCAATACAAATTGTACTGTTTCTTCAAGATGGTCATTATAAAATTCATTCTTTAGTGCAAAACCTCTGGTAAGTGCTACCTTTATTAGCCTGATGCAGTTTGTGTCTTCTTAAAATATAATAAAACAGAGAGCGGAAGTGGCTCAAGCAATTGAGCACCTCCCTCTCATATGGGCGATGCCGAGTTCGGTTTCCAGTGCCTCCTAAAAAGACGAGCAGACACAGAAAACACACAACGAACAGACAGGGAGAGCAGACAATGAGCGCAAACAACAAGGGAGGGGAGAAATAAATCTTTAAAATAGATTTGTGTCTATATATATATGTATATAAACAATTTTCTTTAGAATTTCTGTGATTTTTTATGTTCACCAATTCTTTCTTTCCCTTTTACCTAGCTTCCCCAGTTAGATTTAACAAAACATTGATTTAACTGCATGCTACCTGTTAAATTTTAAGATAAATATACAACTTTAGATTTTATTAGATATTTTCTCTTTTCTGCCCTTTTCTTAATTGGATGTATGTTTCTGGTTTTTCAAATCTTCTTTTGTGTATGTATTTCCTGTGCTACAAATTCATTTGACAGTAAAACTTAGTGCTTAAATGGAATTTTACTTCCTAAAAATTTTTCAAATCCAACTTTGCTCACCATTTGTACAGCCTGTGTGAGATTGATGATTCACTTGAATAGTTACATGACCTTTTTCCAGTCTCAATCTTCTATGCCATTCTACACTCCACAGTTGTTATCCCCTTTCTTAAAAGCATTTAAGTAATTTCCAGTCATTTCACATTACTTCCTAGCTCTTTAGCTTATGTATAGTTAATATTTATATGTCCATTATAAATATTCAATAGTAGCAAGACCTCTATCAGAAACCAAAATAAGCATAATCATGGGCAAGCATGAGATAAGTGGCATTCTGAATAGTCTAGTCTTCCACCAGGTTTTTTGTCACTAGTCAAACAAAATACCTACTTTAAAATTCATTCTCCTTGGCACATGAGTTTTTTCAAATGCCTTCTCTACATGCATATGTAACATAAGCCTTTGTCTTAGAAAGAAAGTATAAATATAATGTAATTAATTATAAATTGATTTTCAGTAAGGCTTAACATGATGGTGACTTGTGACCTAAAATACTAAATGTTTTTTTAAATATATATATATAAAGTAGTAGGTTCTGTTTATCATAGTTAATAACCAAAGTATGTTAGTGTCAGTCAACATACATTAAAAATCATATAACAAGTGGTCTAAAGGAAATCAAATGTATCATGTAAAATTTAGACAAATTTATAATGTCTGCTGTATTGTGATAACCAAAGATTTAGTTGTATTTTCTGTAAGTTTTTCTGTGGTTTGATGATATGTGAAAAGAGATTGAGGAAGAACGGCAGTAGCAGGATTCAAAAGTCTTTGATTTATTCACAGTACTCCAGATGCCTGTCTTGGCCCTTTTAATTTTGATCTTTTTTGTATGGCCTCCCTGTCATCAGAAGGAGAAAAGTTTTATCTGAGCCTCTAATTTTAGTTTTTCATTGTTAGTACGTAATCTTAAGTTTAATTGGAACTTTCATATATCCTTTTGAGGGGCAACAGTCAAAAATCTCCTGAACATATCTGCTTTTAAAACACAATCCCTCAAAGAAACAGCTAACAATTTAAATTTATTTTGAAAGTCAAAGTTCAAAATATTTATTGTAATTTCTTCAGTCAGATAACGTAGAAAGATGTATATAGATTTCCTAGATATGTCATTCAGATGAGCAGCTGGAAAACAGCAGATGGTGAGAAGAGAAGCCCTGTCCATTTATTCAGTATGAAATCATTCCTTGAATATGAAATACATGCATGGGACTAATGAACCAAAATTCTTCTGGGGGTATATGCCACTCTATATAAATATGAATATAATGATATATACATTTATGTGTGTGTGTATGTGTGTGTATATATATAAACTACTATACAGAATCATGTACTTGTATGTATGGATTCTATCTAGTGGCATTTTTCAAAACAGCGAAAAGCTAACAATGATTTTACCTTCTTTTGTTATTTTAAAGAGCTTGTATCAATCTTCAGAGCCTCTGAAAATATAAAACATATAACAATGTGGTTGAAAAATACTTGAGATATGCTATTGGTGGTGGGCAACAAGAATCAGAGGGATAAGCCAATTAAAAATATCAGTGAGTGGATTACTAGACTTCTGGGGGAAAATTGATATGTCCTGCTTCTGCAAGTCTCTTATAATCCCTGTGCTAGCCCTGAAACATTTACATTGGTTATTTTTATTTAAAACTGTTGTGTTATTAAGCAGTTATCATAAATTATACACATTTGAATTTCACCAAATCCATTTGTATGGAGGCAGAAAATTGTAAACATGTACAGAATAGTCATGATACTAATGTCTAAGCAATTATTTTCCTTACTACTGTTGGACATTACTTCTAAAATCTTAAGATTAGATGTTTATCTTGTGATCACTTGAGCTAGCTCTTCAGAACTGTTCTTTATCATGGATTCAGTTATAACTTGAAAAGGAAAAAGGAAGAAAATTAATATTAACTGCCACTGTACATGATACTTTTCATATATCTCTCAAGTCTAAGATATATCTAAGATGCCCTTATAATTGGAGTCTTAGGAGAGTGTATAACTTAATACTAACCACATCTGATTATTTTGCTCATTTTTTCTTGATGATCATTTTGTTTTAGGACATGTCTGGCATTCTAGGTTAAAATGTTTTTTTTTTGGTTTCAAAGAAATTGAACTGGTCATTTTTTTTTTTTATCCTAAAGATCTAGGATTATATTGTTGGCATTCGATTTTTAAAAACATGTAATATTATGTAACACTATATTAAGGTGGTTAAGAGTGGACTTTGGAGACAGACCTAGATTTCATTCCTGTCTCTTACACTAGCTATATGACTTTGGTTATATGGTATTAATAGTCAATTTTAAGAAGAAACTGTCTCACCATAGTCCTTTATTTCCTTTTATAGATCAATGTACTGTTACCCGGACATACTTATTCCTTCACAAGTTCTGGTTCTTTAGTGCTGCATACTATTTTGGAAATTGGGCCTTTCTTGGGGTAAGTACAGGATTCCCAGGGATGATTTGACCTTCTTTTAATTAAAACTTTATAAACTCTTAAATTGTTTACACCTTAGTAGTTCCTTTGTATCACAGTAGTGCCACTGGACTTCATATTCAGTTATTTCTGAATGATTTTAGAGTTGAGAAGTAACACACATCTTATTTAAATTTACAGGCCTTCTTGATTGGATTAATTGTATCCTGTTGTAAAGGGAAAAAATCAGTCATTGAAGGAATAGATGAAGATGATTCAGACATAAGTGATGATGAGCCCTCTGTCTATTCTGTTTGACAGTCTTTTGTCTTAAAGATTTTATAAAGCTGATTATCTGTTATGCATTTTGAAAGTGTTAAAACTAACATCAGGATGAACTAATAGCTTTCATCAAAAAATGGGAGCATGGCTATTAAAAAAACTATATTTTCATGTTTTCTGAAGTAACATTGTATCATAGATAAACATTTAAAATTACTATAATAATACTATGTAAATATAAAAATACGGGCTTTGTGAAGGAATGTTTGTGGAAAATTTTTTTCTCTAATGTATAATAGTGTTGAATTGATTAAAAATCTTCCAGAATTAATATTCACTTTTGTTGCTTTTTAAAGACCTAATAAATCACTTGTATTTGTGCCTTTAGGTCTCGAGAGTAATGTAGAATTTTAAAGTGTCTTTATTTGATTGTCTAATAGATAATATTCACAATATGACTGATAAATAAATGTTACTCCCATATGCAACTTGTTTTCAGTTTTCTACATGGAATTAATACTGCTACCCATAGATTTCATGAAGAAATTTCACACTACTCTGGCATTCCCAGATGTGTTATATTGTTCAGATATTAAGCCAAAAGATATCTTACCACCTCTACAGTATATGTATATGTTGTCTTAGGTAGCTTTTGCTTTATAATTATGTTTCTATTGATATTCCAACACAAATGGGGTATTGTCAAAAATAATTAATCTTGAAAATAATCAGTTTAATGATCAGCTTAAGGTACATGATATATTTGGGCTTTAAAGATATTTTTTCATTCTAAAGATTTGAAATTGCAAAAGGTATGGTGAAAGTTATCCAATATTAGGGTGTTTTGAACACATTCTTGATAGTGGGAAATCATCACAAATGATATCCTAGGTTGCTAACATGAGCAAATTAGAGTCCATACAAAAACACGTGATCCCTGAAGTAAACTACCATGGAGTTTCTGGTAAAGATTATAGAATTAACAACATCTCCAACTTAATTCCCCTCTACCTTAATTTTTGTTTCATGTTGCTCTGTTCTGATTCTTTGTCTATCTCTCTACACATACCTTCATCGCCTTCAAGTTTGGCTTCTGCTCTTTTACCCATGCTTTAATATTATTCACCAGGAAACCATTACCTTCTGTTTATTTTTACATGTTCTTTCCAGGCAATCTCATAAATCTTTCACTACCATCTTTATTACTTTTCCCTTAGCTCCAAACTTTTACGTAACTGTTAACTAGAAATTACTACTTCAAATGCAATATATTGAAAACTGAACTCATTTTTCTGGGCATACCAAGTCTCCTCCTATATTCCTTTTTGACAAATGACACCAGCACATCCTTGATTGCCCAAGCCAAAAATCAGGCAGCCTTCCTTATCTTTTGTGTATACCTCACTCATACAAACAGTCAACATGTCAGGTTGATTTCTGCTTCCTAAATATCCTTCCTTTGTTCTCCCTCTTCTCCATTCTTACTGCCACTCACTATTTCTTGAGTTTCCTCACTAAACTTTCTGCCAAGTCCCAACTCTTTCCGATCTTTCCTCAGCAAACAAAATACAAATCTGATTGTTTCATTCCTTTGCTGTGAAAAGCTTTCAGTTACTTTAGGATGAAATCTACACACTTTTGTGATACATAAGGCTTTTCTGGTGTATTTCATACCTGCCTGTGCTATCTTCCTCTGCCATACTCACACCTTTCATATATGCCAAACTAACCAATTTCTCACCATTATCCAAATGGCTATGATTTCTCACATCTTTACCCTGTTGTGATGCCCTTAACCTCCTCTTGTCTCCTAAGAAAATCCTTATTCTTCAGGTCTCAACCTTAGCATTATCTCCTTGGTGCTGTTTTCCCTAACTGCCCTAGGCAGTTACATACCGGCTCTTCCCTACTCGTGTGGTACCCTATATGGTGTATTATGATTTATTGCTTTCGTGTCTACCTCCTCTGAACTGCAGGTCCTTGAACAACATCTGATTTTTCAACTTTGTCCCTGGTGCCTACCATAACTCCTTGCATATGGAAGACATTCAGTTGACAGGTGAATAATTGTTAGAAGCGCTAAACCTGTGTAAACGGTTTAAGCATATATATATGCTGCATTTTGATGAAGGAATAATAATTTATTTTGCTACCTAGAAGTTTAGAAGTATTATATTTTCGTGAATACTTCATATACTTTTCATTTACTTCTATGAGTGTATGCTTGTTGTATTTTGTTTTGTTTTGTCAAACCAACCACTTAGCTTATTTTGCTAACTGTATTTTTTAATACATTTTTTCTTCTTAGATTCTAAATATTAGCTTCTGATCTATTTAAAGGTTTACTTTTTTATTTTTTTTTAAGATTTATTTATTTACTTGATCCATTTTAACCCCCCCCTTCCCCATTTTGCTGTTTTTTTGTATCCATTCGCTGGGCAATTCTCTGTGTCTGTTTCATCTCTTCTCCTCCTCCTCCTCCAGTCTTCACCAGGATTCGATCCTGGAGACCTCCAATGTAGGAGAGAGATGTTCTGCCATCTGCGCCACCTCGGCTTCTGGTTTTCGGAGCATTCGGAGCATCTTGTCTTGTCTCTCTCCTTTTACGTCATCATCTTGCTGCATGGTGGCTCCGCGGCTCACCGGCACACACAGCCTGGCGGCTCCCGGGGCCTTGCGGCTCACCGGCACACACAGCCTGGCAGCCCATGCGCCTTCTATATATATTTTTTTATTTTACTGGGAAGTCCCGGGGATTGAACCCAGGTCCCTCCATATGGCAGACGGACGCCCAACCATTTGAGCCACATCCGCCCCCTACTTTTATTTTGACCTAAGGTTTTTTTTCCTCCCAGTCTTATGGTCTTATGGAATGACTTTAACTTTATATTTTCATGAAGCTGATTTAAGCATTGCAACCTGCACTAATGAAGAACATATTTCCTTTGAAGTCTTTCTGAAAATGCCTAATTAGAGATCATCCAGAGTGATGGCTTTCCAATAGGTCAGGGTCCTTATGTCCTATGCAAACTTCAAACATACATCAATTTATTCAGCCATGCTCCTGCCAACATGACCTTGGAACTGAATTCTGTTGCCCAATTCTACTATACCAAAGGAAATAACAGCTGCATATTGTATAAGAAAAGCAGTTAGGAGCTCCAGAAAAACAATAAATGATGTCAAAGTATACTACTGAACTCTTCAAAGAATGCTATATACATAGTATTTTTAGAATCAATCCATTGTCAAAATACAGTGGACACTGATTATAGCACCAAATGTAAATATCAGCCTTGACAATGTGAAGATACAGTTGATAAAAATTGGAACACTGGGAAGCAGGCATGGCTCAAGCGATTGAGCTCCTGCCTACCACATGGGAGGTCCCAGTGCCTTCTAGAGAGAACAAGCAAGACAGCGAGCTGACAAGAAGGGCTGGCATGGCAAGCTGACGCAACAAGATGATGCAACAAGAGACACAAGGAAAATAATGAGACACACAACAAAGCAGGGAGCAGAGGTGATGCAAGCAATTGGGCACCTCCCTCCCATGTGGGAGGTCCCGGGTTCAGATCCCGTGCCTCCTAAAGGAAGATGAGCACACAATGAACAAACACAGCTAGTGCAAACAACATGGGGGTGGAGAGAAATAAAATCTTTTTCGAAAAAAAAAAAAAATTGGAACACTGAAGAAGAGGGGTGTGTAGAAGGAGACTTAGGGGATAAAGAGTTTTAGTAGCCTAACTTGGGGAGGTGGGGGGAAGGACATGCAGGGAGCGGAAGGGAGGGTAGGAAATCAAGAGATAATTGTCTCTGATGTAGCAAAGAAGGGTATATTAAAGTTATGAAGGTATCTATTGATCATCTCAAATAGTAATATAACAATGTTGAGATGGGCGAGAAAAGAAGTGAAATCTTCATTTTTCATAGGAAGTTGATAATTAATATGGGTAAATTTAGAAATGGCAATGTTAAAATATGTTTAACAAAGAAATAGATACCATTTAAAGGAGAAATTTTATCAGAAGGTAAGAGTTCATTGGAATTATGCATAAATATATCCTTGAATTTCCTGACAACCAAGACCAAAAAAAAAAACAGATTATAATAGATGAAGTTTTTGAATTGTAAGTTTATTCCTAACGTATACCATAACTCAAATGCTGACAAAACTATAATCAAGTCTGACAGCCTTCTGTAATGGAGAGGATGATTTAGTGATTCATTCACTGAACCAGTATTTAAGCTAGAAACCAGGGTGAGGGGGAAATTGATGCCTATTCTCAAAATGTACTTAGAGGACAGGGGGGGCAAATAAATTCAAAAATAGAAAATAATAATGTAATAAATGCAATAAAAGAGGAATTACAAGGTGCAGTGGAGCTAAAAATGATCTCTTCCTAAACTATGGAACACCTGAGACTCGAGATAAGCAAATGCAAGTACTAATTCAACTGTAGGCAGTAAATTGTCCAAGCAGAAAGAAACTGGCTTCTATTTAGTGAGTCTGTAATGGCTGACATGGCCTTAGGACAAGGAAGTAGCAGTGGGGCGAGACTTAAGGAGGTAACGGAGCTTTTTCAGCAAATGCCTCTCTGGATAGATGTACCAACAGGTGGTACTCTGGAATTAAACACCCACCTCAAAATTACATTTAAGCCTGAGAGAAGGGAAACCCAAATTGACTGACAGTAACTTTCAGCTCCCCAAGTGCAATGGGGGTGGGGGAGTGGGAGGTGTTACGTTTTTATTGAGATAAATTCTATTTCTTGCACTCCTGAGTTTGTGAAATGATACTTGTATCTTCCAAAACTATGTAGCACTTAGTTACCACACCAGTAAGTGCTTTATTTCTGACTTGCCACTTAATTGTTCAGGAATTAGTTACTCCACTAGTGGAATAGGGAAAACAATGTCATATATGTATTGTAAAGTGAAACTGCCTTAAATTGTATCTTGTTGTTTCAGAATGTTTGATTTTTCCAGGGGTTGGCAAACTTTTTCTATAAAGATAGTAAATATTTTAGGCTTTGCAGGTCCCTGTAAGGACTCCACTGTATACTCTTTTCTTTCTTTTTTTTTTTTTTTTTTAACAACCCTTTAAAAAATTAAAAACCATTTTTGCTTGGATTTGACCTGCTGGTTGTAGTTTGTCAACCCTGAATAATAACAATTACTATTATAATTATTTTACATTAATCACTTTGTGTACAGTGATTTTGTTGGACCAAGAAAAGTTGGGTAAAAAAAGCTGTAAAACGAGAAGAACTTCTGTAGGAAAAAAAAAAAACTTTTAAAAAAGTATTTAATGTATTAGGAGAGTTCAGAGTGTAAGAAACTCCATGAAGCTGCTGGTTACTAACCCCTGTCAGAAATAACCTTTCCTAATAACCTTTCCTACTGATTAAAGTTTCTATTTCCTTAGTTTTAAAACTCCATCCCTTTATGTATATTAACAGAAAAATTCTCGCACCTTATGCGTAAGTAATGAGGGTATTAGATGAACTAACCTCAAGATCCACATTAGAGCCCATTTTTTTGTCTTTCACTTTAGAACTAGAATAAACTGATTCTGGCCGCTAGGATTTGTGCAGTTAAAATAAGCTTGACCTAAAAGTTATCTTTGCTACATTATAATAGTAAAAATCACGCCCATGGCCGGCATTTTCCTAGATGCGACGCACAACCCAGCATGTTTTGAAATTGCACACGGTCAGTTAGAATCCACCTACCCCGCGAATTCTCACTCCATCTACCTCATTATACTAAAGCGGCCCCCACACACACCTCATAAAAACCTGTACAGCTTTCAGCTCTGGGAGACTGAACTGAGGAAATTACTGTCCTGCAGTCTTTGTTGGGCTGGCTCTTGCTAATAAATTCTTTTCTCAAAATCCTAGTGTCACTGTATTGGCATTATGCAAATCAGGCAAAAGACTTACTTGAGCGATTTCACCTAGAAAGTAAATATTTTTTTTGCTAAAATAACCTTTTTGGGGGAAGCGGGAGTGGCTCAGTGGATAGAGGCCCCATTTACCATATGGGAGGCCCCGGGTTCGCTTCCCGGGGCCTCCTTGTGAGGGCAGGCCTGCCGCGCGGCACAGCGAGGGGAAGATAAGCAGACACGGAGAAGACACACAGCGAATGGACACAGCAAGCACAAGCAGCAAGGGGGGGATAAATAAATAAATAAATCTTTAAAATAAAATAAAATAACCTTTTTGTAATGTAAATCATCACTATTAATGTCTTTATTTTTCTGTTTAGATATCTTTTCTTCAAACTATATTTCAAAACTCCAAATAATGACATGTAAGAATAAAACATCACTATTTCAAGTGTAGAAGCAGTCAGAAGTCGAGCGCCTAATTGAAGCACAAGCCATTGTGCTCCACATTCTTCATGGTGCTCTCTTTGAATCCTAGGTTCTGTTTTTCTGGGTACAAAATGAAGGATTTCTCTTCATTTCCTCATGGGAACATTGTGAATTCAAAATATAACATTTGTAAAGCTTTCTTCTTAAGGCATGAATAAAAAATTGTTCATGTAACGTTGCAGAATACAAAAACAAAGTATAACTGAATGAAACATTTGTTGTCACTTGAGAGTTGGAATTTGCAATTTAATACTTAGGCATTTGTTTTCTCACATTCCACATACTTGCTGCCATCAGCAAGACATGGGTCAAAATCCAACCTAGGTTACTTAGTAGCTGTATGAATTTAGGCAAGTTGTTTTATTCCTATAAGCCTGTTACCTGCCCTGTTGTTATCAAAAGGATCCACAGTTCCCAGAACATGGTTGTCCCTAAGACAATATCAACAAGGACCACTCCACATACAATTTAGGAAGGCACAGGGTTTTAAACCTAAAATGAATTTGAATGCTTCTGGGTGGGGTGTGTATTCTCTAGTGGGCCACGACCCCCACCAGAAAGCATCACACATTTGCAAATGCATGTTCCAAGAAGGCTTTTGAACCTGGGCCCTAGGTTCTGACCACACAGTACATATGGATAAGCTTCCCAGATGGGTGGTTAGCCAAAAATAGAGATCCCCTCCCCCATTCATTTAATTGCATCTCCTGTGGGCTGACTGAACGGAGCAAAGAGGAGCGCTACAAAAGACATACAAAGCACAGCCTCTGCCAAAAACAACAACACAAGCTTTTCCATTCAATGATTTTATCTGGAAACTTAGAATTAAAATTACATAGTATATTTACTTATAACCAGGACAAATATGTACAGCAACATTTAAAGGCATGTAAATACCAAAATACAATTAATTTCCCATCTTACCTTTAACTCTTATGTCTTAATCCTTTTCCTCTTTCTCCTAAAGCTTTAAATGATTTTCTGTCCATCTGCCCCATGGGATGTAAGCCCCCTCTCAGTCAGAAGCAGAGTGGGCATCACCATCCCAAAATCCCCAAGATTGAGGAATGAACAAACATAAGGGGGGAAGGCAAGTATGCACTGAAGTAGACTTATTATTCTAGTAATGGAAGAACTTGAAAATTGATGTAAAGGCAGTGATCACCAGAGGTTCTGAGGGGAGGGAGAGGGAAGAATAGGTGTAACATGGGGTTTTGGGGGGACACTGGAATTGTCTTGAATGACTGCAATGACAAATAAAGGCCATTACACATTTTGTCAGAACCTATAAAACTGTGGTGCAAAGTGTAAACTACACTTTTTTTTTTTTT
>JAQZBX010031119.1:0-26468 GCA_029593785.1 Cabassous unicinctus
TATTTCACATTAGCACCCCTTTGGCTGACTAATACAGAATTTGGTACCGAGGAGTGGGGAAGTGCTTTTGTAATTACCAAAATGTTGGAACGGTTTTATAAATGGGTAAGGGGTATTTTTTGGAGGAATTGTGAAATGCTTGATGGAAAAGACCTGGATCACTTTGAAGAGACCGTTGATAGTAATATGGACGTGAAAGAGACTTTCTGTAATGCCTTAGAAGTAAATGATGAAGCTCTTATTGGACAGTGGAGGAAAGGCGATCCATGTTTTAAAGTTGCGGAGAACTTAACAGGAATAACTCCTGGTGTTATATGGAAGACAGAATTTGAAAATGGCGAACCGAAGCATTTAGCTTAAGAACTTTCCAAGCTAAACTCAGAGAATGTGGATTGGCTACTAATTGCAGCTTATAGCAACATGCTAGATGAGCGAAATACACTAAGGACTGAACTTTTGGGCACAAAGAAAACAGAAACTGATTCCGGAAATTCCAAGTTTCTTGAAATCAAATTTCCTTGTGAAAATGCCCTATTTAAAGATTTTACTAAATTTGGAACTCAACTCTGAATTTAAGATGCAGTTATTTCAGAAAGACTTGTGGAAAGTCTTACTGTCTGATGGCATGGACCCCTGCTTCCTGCATGCTAAACCAACAAAGCTTTTGAGAGAGCTGTATGAACAAAACCACTGTCAGCTTGGACAAAAGAGGATATGGAAAGGAGAGATTGAAGGAGAATCAGCTTTAAGAAGAAAACCATGGAAACAGAGATCTGGACTTAAGACATCTACTTGGGCCAAGAGAGGAGCCCCACCCATATGTACAGAGAGGGTGAGCTTTCCCCAGCAGTTGAAGAGGGTGGATGTCCCCATCCGATGTTCTAGGAGAGTTGTACCATCCCAGGGTGCAAGGAGGGTGGAGCACATTCCTCAAAGATTACGGTGGTTAAGGTCAACACCCCATAGGTCTGAGAGGGTTGTACCTCTCCCACATGGATTAGAGAAGGCCAGGTGGTCAACCCATTGCTCTGAGAGGGTTGAACCTGTATGCCAAAGGTCTGGGGGAATGTTGTCTTCACCTCACTGTACTAGGGGGGCTAAGACTCTAACCCAAAATTGGGTAAGGTGTGGCAATCACCCCAACACCCTTGGAGGGTGAGGTGTGGAGCTTGGTCGACACCCAGATGCTTGAAGAGGATGGAAAAAAGAAAGTGGCCATTGGGCAAGCCTGTGGAAAGGGTGGGTTCCCATGTGGCCCCAAGGAGAAGAAACCAACGTCTTAAGAATGAATCTCAGAATTTGAAATCGAATGGAGGATGCCTTGCAGGTTTACTGAACTGTAGAGGATCCATGACTCATGTTTTACATCCCAATTTCTTTGTATGATATTGAAAATGTTTATCCTTTGTCTTTCCATTTGTGTATTGGAAGCAATTAAATGGTTTTGTAAGTTTCAGAGGTCTATAGCAGACAGGACTATGCCTCAAGATGAACTGTATTTCTTTAAAATGATTATGATATGATTTTGTAGTTGAATTGTTACTGATTTAAGGTTTTTTTGAATACTGTAGTGTATTTTTGGAATTCAGAGGGTGGAGTGTAACCGTTGGCCAATTTGATGTAATTATGAATTCCAAAAATATAATTGGATCTTGCTTGTAACTGATCTGTTAATCTGGGCATGATTAGGTTATGATTAGGGCACTGAGTCCCACCCCTTGGTGGGTGGGGAATCAAATATAAAAGGCAAGGCAGAGAACAGAGTAGCAGTCAGTCTTTGAGAAGCAGTCTTTGAAAAGCAGCTTTGCTGTTGGAAAGAAGGCCCCAGAAGAGAAGCGAACCATTCGCCTGATCGCCTACAGCTGACCTTATGGAGGAAACAGGAGCTAAGCCTGGAGAGAAATGCAGCCCCGGGAAGAGAGTAAGCCAAGGAGCCTGAACCCTGGGCAAATGTCGGCAGCTGTCTTGCTCCAACACGTGACAATGGACTTTGGTGAGGGAAGAAACTTATGCTTTATGGCCTGGTAACTGTGGACTTCTACCCCAAATAAATACCCTTTATAAAGACCAACCCATTTTTGGTATTTCGCATTAGCACCCCTTTGGCTGACTAATACAGCATGTTATCTCATAAGTTTGATTTTGTTTAAGTACTGTTTTCTTTTTTATCCTGTGCTCATCTTCCTCAATTGAGCTTACAAAGGCTATTATGATTAATATATTTGTACAAAAGATGTATTTTATATTTAAATTATTGTTAATGGATCTGTTTGGATTTTCAAACTAGAAACTTAGAAAATTGCATATGGATAAATTTCCTTAAGCTTCTAAAGCAATTAAATCCAACCTTGTCAACTGAATGTCCCCATTTTTTAAGTGTACAATTTATTGTTTTTTATTGTATTCACAAAGTTGTTCAGTCATAACCACAATCAATTTTAGAACATTTTCATCCACTACAAAAAGAAATCCCTTAGCCATCATCCCTAGTCCTCCCATTTCCCCTGCCTAAAAAAACACTCTTTTACTTTCTTTCTCTATAAATTTGTCTACTGTAAACATTTCATGTAAATGGAATCATCCAATAATTGACCTTTTATGGCTTCTTGAATTTAGCATAATGTTCACAAGTTACTTCCATGTTCTAGCATGTATCAGTACTTTATTTCTTTTACGTCAAATAATGTTCCATTATATGGTTATACCACATTTGTTTATCCATTCATCAGTTGATGGACATGCAGTTTGTTTCCACTTTTTGGCTATTATGAATGATGCTGCTTTGAACTTCCATGTACACATTTTTGTGTGGACATATATATTCCTCTTGAGAATATACCTGGGAGTAGATTTGCTGGGTCAAATGTTAACTATATATTTAACTTTTTGAGGAAATGCTAGAATTTTTTCCAAAGCATCTGCACCATTTTATACTTCTGCCAGCAGTGTATGGGAGTTCCAATTTCTCCACATCTTTGTCAACATTTGTTATTACATGTCTTTTTTATTATAGCCACCATAGCATATCTCTGGTTAATAAAGATTTTTCATTTTTATTTATTTTAATTACACATAATGCCAAACTTACAAGACAATTGCAAAAATGATAGAAAACACATAGAAAGAACTCCAACATACCCCTCACACAGAAACCCTGATGCATTTGTTGTATACATGCAAAGGATTTTGTAATTCCATTTTTAACACTCAGAAATGCAATGTATAGGGAATATAATATATTCAAACCCATGACATCAAGAGACTCTATATAATAAACATTATTATTATTCATTCATTCATTCATTTTTTCAACAAATAATTTCTGTTTTAGTTTGCTAAAAGATGCTGGGAGCAAATTGGTTGGCTTTTACAATGGGAATTTATTAGATTAAAAACTACAGTTCTGAAGCTATGAAAGTGTCCAAATCAAGGGATCACCAGGAAATCCCTTACCCTGAGCTGTAGCTGTGGGTGATCAGGCACAAGGCAGCACACAATGGCAGAGTCTCCTCATCTCTGCTTTCTCCTCCTGGCCTTGTTGATTTCAGTTTCAAGCCAAAGCGGATTCCTCTCAGCTTCTGGCTCTCTGTACCTTCACTCTCACCTTCTGAGTTCTCTCTGTCTCTGTGGCTTTCTGTCTGTGCCTTCCTCTTTTTATTCCTCCATTCATAAAGGACTGCAGTAAGATGCTTATAATCCACCCTGGTCCTACAATCTAATCAAAGGCCCTGCCCTGAAGTAATCTAATAAAAATTTCCCACCAATAGGTTTGTATGCACAGGAATGGATTAAATGTAAAACCAGGATATTCTAGGCTCCACAAAACTTCAAAAGGCTGTCACAGAAAAGTAGTTCAAGCACTGGTATAAAGAAACATAAAATGTGACAGAATTCTCTGCTTTCAGGAAGTCTACATTTCAGTGTGAAAAATAGAAAAAAATAAAATGAACAAATATATTTATGATATATCAAAAAGTAATAATTACCATGAAGAAAATTCAAGCAGGAAATTAAGATAAGGAAAGTCAGGAAATTTTAAAATTTTATATAAATTTCTTATGGAAGTAGAAATTCAAAAGGAGGCATTTGGACAAAGACTGCATGGAGATAAGAAAGTGAGTGAACTGGATATATGGGATGAATATTCTGGAAAAATGGAGAAGTAAATGAGGATATGCCCAAGAAAGAACATGGGCTGCTTAGTCAAAGGAGTAAATTGTCAAGTAGTAGGAAGTGAGAAGAAGAAGTAGGGCAAGAACTTGCTTTGTGAGATATCATTGTGCAGATTGTGGCATCAGTCTGAGTTAATGCATTGCTTGCTTTATTTTTAATATACTTTTTTATTTTTTAAAGAAACTTAGATTACATAATGG
Organism: Cabassous unicinctus; assembly: GCA_029593785.1. Taxonomy (NCBI): domain Eukaryota; kingdom Metazoa; phylum Chordata; class Mammalia; order Cingulata; family Chlamyphoridae; genus Cabassous; species Cabassous unicinctus. The sequence goes on from JAQZBX010031119.1 coordinate 4,374, forward strand.
TTACATAAAAATTATAGGGATTTCCCATATGCCCTGAACCCTAGCCCTCCCACATTTTCCCACATCAACATTCTTCATTAGTGAGGTACATTTGCCACAATTGATGAATACATCTTGGAGTATTGCCAATATGTGTGGATTATAGTTTACATTATATTTTACACTGTCTTCTGCACATTTTTGTAAGTTATTGCAAGATATACAATGGCCTGTATCTGTCATTGCCGAATCATTCAGGACAATTCCCAAGTCCCAAAAAGGTCCCCAAATTATACCTATTTTTCCTATCCTTCCCATCAGAATCTCCAGTGCTACTGCATCCACATCACTGATAAGAGTTCTTCCCTTGCTAGGATCAAAATAAGTCTATAGTAGAATAACAGTGCTTACCCTAGTCTGTCATTCCTTCCCCAATCCTCAGTATTCTGGGATGGAGATGCCCACTCCACCTCTAATTGAGAGACACCTTAGTTCACATGGGGCAGATGGGTGGGACTATATTACTTGCAGATGTAGACTGCTCCTTGAGATAGTCATTGTCAATCATCTCCTTGTTAGTTGTCCTGGGTGAGTCCAAAAGACTGGAGAGTAAGTGTTGCAACTCCATTGAGATTCAAGGCCCTGCTGGTACATGGGCATCCCAAAGATTTAAGTTTATTGAACATACACCTATCAACTCTAGTACTAATTATAGGTTCAAAAAGAAGGGGCAGAAAAGCCAAGTGTAGGTAAACCACCACTGAGTCCAACTCTGTCCTACTGGGGAGCATAAACTCCAAAGTAGTGCCCACTGGCAGGGTGGAAAACCCCTGAGCTGTCTGCCCTGCATATAGTGTCTGGAAGTCTCCAGAGCCCTCAGAAGCCCCACAATTTGAGGGAATATTTACTTTGACAGTCACTTGGGGCATAACTATAAGGCCTATGAATGTGTCCAAGTATTCTTCGGGCATTATCACAATGGGTGGAGATTCACACAAATATGGAATAACGAAATTCCAATAACGAAATATGGAATTCCCATCCTGAGGGGCTCTGTTGCATTCTCTAATAGGACAATTAGAATCATCTAAGTACACAGGAAGTGACTAGTGAAGGAGGATGGACCATTGATGGGCCCTTGATAGTGATAATTGTACTTATGAACCTTTACTTTTGAAATTGAAAAAGACTATTATTAAAGAATGCCTTAGAGTTACCACCTGAGAGCCTCCTTGTTGCTCAAATGTGGCCTCTCTTTAAGCCAAACTCAGCATATAAATGCCTTACATTCCCCCAACATGGGGCAGGGCATCCAGGGATGAGCCTCCCTGACACTGAGGGATTACTACTGAGCACCAACTAGTAATATAACTGGAAAAAGACCATTGCTTGGTTTTAAGTAGAGAATTGAAATGGGCAGTTAGGAGGCCACTGCAGAAGTACATTTGTGCTAAGAAACTGCTTTGGACCAGAGATATAATGGTGGAGGGGCAAAAGAAGGAGTGAAAGAGGGATATTTGAAGTTTGTGAACAGAGGGTAATTTTAGGGAATTATAAGAGTTCAAAATTACACTAAAAGTTTGCATTAAGTAAATGGAAGTATGAAAATGTCATTAATCCAGTGGGGAAGCAGAGGTGGAACAATTCTGCTGTCCAGTTCCTTTGTTAACAGCTTGACCTGGACAAAGTTAATCATTGTGCTGTCTTGTATTGGGTGGAAGGTCTTATTACTGGAATTAGAAAATAACTTCACTTTTGTGTCTGGTATTTTTCCTCCACACATTAATGAGTTTCAACCATATTTTTGCCTGTATCAATAAAGACATCACATATTGCTGATTAATATTTCAATGTAGGGTCATACTGCAATTTTTTCCATTTTGAAATTGTACATTTTTTGCTATTATAAATAAAATGCCATAAATATTTCTCTACAGATCTATTTTTTGGGCATATAAACTAAATTTTCACAGACCTGTACCTAGAAGGGAATTAGCTGGTCCCATTGATGATTCATATGTTCAACTTTATTAATACAAACTGTTTTCCAAAGTGCTTTTAATATTTTATATTCCAATTAGCAAATCATGTGAGTTTTTAAGGCCTATTTGTTGATGATAAATAAAGCAGTGAATTTCTTAAACAACTGGTGCTAAATTTAAACTTAGATATTAGATGTATTTCTTGAAAGTAAATTTCTCTGTTGAAAGTTAAAAATCCGAAAGCACTTAGTCTAAATTTGTGCGTATCCATGCAAAGGTGAAATTAGGATGTCTATAATCTCATTTTTTATATGCCTGTTTCCTGTAACAATCATTATTTTCATCTGGTGATGAACCACTTTCAAATTTCTTTACTTTTCTCTTTCTCTACTTTCAAATTAGAAAATATATAGATATGCTTCATTAAAATTTATGTTAACCAAATACACTGTGAAGGAATAGGTCTTCTAATAACCAGCTACCTTTATGTATTATCAGGATCTTTTGTTAAGCTTTATAACTAATTTGAGTCTATATATCATCTCACACTAATAAAGTGAACCAATATTAATATATTTAGTTTAGATATTAGTCATCATGCAAATAAACTGCTTTTGATATTCCATCTGTGCATGAACAATGATATTGGAAGGGATAACATATTATGTATGAAATATCTTAGACATTCATAGACAACTTCTTTGTATTCATAATCAATAATTTAATAACAATTTTGTAATACCCTTTAGACCAGGAGTTCTTAACAAGTTGTCCGTGATCTTGAATTAAACTTCAGAAAAACATTATTCTTGTGGGCACATGTTGGTGTGGATGTGATATATTTATTAAATAGCACACAGTATAGTGAGTAGTTAGTAATGAGGAAATGGTTTTCACCTGACTGGCAAAGGGGTCCATGGAACAGAAAAGTTTAAGAAACCCTGATTTAGTTGCACTCATTCTTGGTTCAAGACAGAATATATTTATTTATTTATTTTTATTTATTTATTTTTTATTTTAACAAATCATTTTATTGAAACATATTAATAAAGTATACAATTCATCCAAATTATACAATCAATAGTATGCAGTATAATCACATAGTTGTGTACATTCATCACTTCAAGCATTCTTGGAGCATTTTCATTGTTTCAATAATAATATTAATAAACAAAAAACAGAAAAACAAGAAAATTCTTCACCTTTCAATCTTTCTCTGTTTCCCTGCAGTACATAGCTGCTATTTCTGGCTATTCTTTCACAATTGTTTGTTTATTTGTTAAGCGGTTTTATTGAGATATATTCACATACCATATGATCTATCTAAAGTGTATAATTAATGGCTTTTAGTACAATCAAAATGTTGTGCGTTAATCATCACAAAAAAGTTTTGAACTATTTCTTTTTTTATAATATATTTTTTTAATGTTTTAAAAAATACTTAGATTATATAAATGTTTCATAAAAATTATAGGGATTCCCATATGCTCCACTCCCCACACCTCCCACACCCTCCCACATAAACAACATCCTTCATTAGTGTGGCACATTCATTACAATTGATAAATGCATTCTGGAGCATTGCCACTGAGCATGGACCATAGTTCACATTGACATCTACACTGTCTTCTATGGAGTTCTGCATACTATGGGATGATATAAAATAGCCTTTATCTGCCATTGCAATGTCATTCAGGATGATTCCCAAGTCCCAAAAAAGCCCTGGTATTACAATTATTTTTCCTTTCCCTTGCCCCCAGAAACTCCAGTGGCCACTGCCTCTACATCAATGTTGTAATTTCTTTCACTGCTAGAATCACAATATGTCTATAGTAGAATGCCATTAAGTCCACTCTAGTCCATAGTTCATTCCCCAATCATGATGATTCTGGGATGGAGATGTCAACTCCACCTCTAAATGAGAAGGAGCTTTGATCCCCTACAGCTGATGCCTGAGATTTTCTTTCTTGCATTTGTAGGCTTTCTTGTTTACTTGGTATGGTGGTTGTCAATCCTCACCCTATTTGTTAGTTGTCCTGCATGAGTCCAATGAACTGGAGAGTAAATGTTGTAACTCTGCTGAGGCTCTGGGCCCAGCTAGCACATTGACTGCCCAAAGATTCCAGTCCCTTGGATGTACACCTACAGACTCCAGCACCAAGTAGAGGCTTAAATAGAAGGGACAGTTGAGCTATGTGTAGGGAAACAATAATTAAGTCTAACTCTGTCACTCTCAGGAGCACAAACTCCAAAGTAAAGCCCACTGGCAAGGCACTAAACTCTAGAGCTATCTGCCCAAACTCTAGAGCTATCTGGCCTGACCACATGACCTGGGTGTCTCCAGAACCCTCAGGAGCCACACTATTGGGGTAGTACTGAATTTGGCAGTTTATGAGATCCTGCTCTGGTGTGTACAAGTATTACCTCTGGGATGACCTCCTGATTCACTTTGAAGTCTCTTAGCCATAGAAACTCATTTGTCTTTACATTTTCCCCCTTTTATTCAAGGTCTTTTCCCAGTTGCATTGTTTGTTGGTGCTTGGTAGTAATCCTTCACTGCCAGGGAGGCTCATCCCTGGGAGTCATGTCTCATGCTGGGGGTAGGCAATGCATCTATATGCTGAGTTTGGCTTAGAGAGATGCCACACCTGAGCAACAAGGAGGCTATCAGGAGGTAACCCTCAGGCACCCCACAACACTAGACTAAGTTTCAATTTCAAGAGCAAAGGCTCATAAACATAGTCATCAATATCAAGGGCCCATCAATGGTTCATCCTTCTTCATCAGTCATTGGCCCTGCATTTGGGGGACTGTTGCTGCTCCATTAGAGAATGTGGCAGAGCTCTCCAGGATGGCAATTCGATATTCTCTCTGTTATTGTGTGAGTCTCCACCCACTGTGACAGTGCCCCATGAACATTTGGACATATTTATATACCTTATATGTATGCCCAGGTGAACTTCTTCCCATGTATTCTCCCTCACTGACACCCCACAACAATGTTCCTCCCTGGCCCCAGTTGTAAACCTTTTGTGATCCAAAGCTTCTTCAAAAATGAAGACAGTAAAATAGCCAAATACAATTAATAGGAAAATGAAATAATAATGGTAGGTTTAAATATTAGAAATAAAATACATAAAATCTTTTAAAAATTAAAAATAAAATTAAAAGACTTGGATATTAAAAAATAATGAAAAATTACTTAAAAATTACTGTAATATCTGGTGTCCTGTATGGACAGTGATATTTTCTTTCATTTATTCCCCAGTATCTTACTTTTTTCATTTTGTTTTCAAAGAAATTTTAGGTCACAGCAAAGTCACATACAGTTTACACAGGATTCCCATATACTCAACATCCTCCCCCTTTCCCCCTTGTCATATTAATACCTTTTTATATGTGGATGGTACCCTTCTTACAAGTGATATATAAATAGTGAAACATAGCTACTAATCATGGTCAATGGTTTACATTATGGTTCACAGTTTAGACCATAAACTTTTATAAATTTTGATGATATTTAACATAGCCTGTGTCCATCATTGCAAGATCATATAGAACACTTCCATTGCCCAATAAATTCCCCCGTTCCATCTATTCTACTCCTGGAGCAGACTTCTAGGGAGGTGTGAGTTGTCATTTTAACATAATGAATTGTATCAATGGATGGAGACCCCCATAATGAATGGGAAGGATTTGGACTTCCATCCTGGGGAGGACCAATTTGTTCACAGAGGGGCAGGAGTCTCTCAAGAGCATTGGCAGTTCCTAATAGGAGAAGACAAACCAATGTGTCAAGATCTCAGTTTTGTCATTGTAAGTAACTATGAATCTTGTCATCCAAGGAGTAAAGCCAGGTGTCACAGTGGGCCCCAAGGGAAGGGAGAGGGAGGAACAGAGTGTATTTATTGATGCATGAATGTCTTACTTGAGTATTACTATTATTTTTTTGCTTCTAATGTGTACATTGGGCCCATCAACCAAACCAAAAACTAAATCAGTAAAATTCTCTTTTCAGTGCTCTTCCATGTCCTATCCCTATGTTTTCTCCCCTATAACAACACCAAATATATATTCATGGGAAATTATAAAATATACAATTTTAGTTGTTATGGATTTTATAAAATGAATCCCATGTTGTAGGTAATCTTTTTTATAAATATACTTTTATTTATTCTTAAAAGATACTTAGATTACATATAAGGTTACATAAAAAAATATAAAGGATTCTCATATACCCCACTACCCACACCTCCTATATTTCCCCACATTAACAATTTCTTTCATTAGTGTGGTACATTTATTGCAACTGATGAACACATTTTGAAGCATTCCTGCTAAGCATGGACTGTAGTTTACATTGTAGTTTAGAGTCTCTCCCACTCAATTCTGTAGGCTATGGAAGGATATATAATGGCCTGTATCTGTTACCACAATGTCATCCAGGTCAATTCCATGTCCTGAAAATGTCCCCATATTACACCTTTTTTCCCCTCTTCCTGACTTCAGCACCTCCAGTGGCCACTGTCTCCACATCAATGATATAATTTCTTCCATTGCTAGAATCACAATAAATCTATAGTAGAATAACAGTAAGTATACTCCAGTCCATAATTTAATCCTCAATCCTGAAGATTCTGAGATGGTGATGCCCAATCTAACTAATTGAGAAGGAACTTCTGTCCCATATGGCTGGTGGATGGGACTCTCTTGCTTGCAATTGTAGATGCTCTCGGTTCTTTGTTGTGGTGGTTGTGCATCCTTACCTCTTTGTTAGCTGTCCTGGATGGGTCCAATGAACTGGAGGGTAAGTGTTGCAACTCTGCTGATGCTCAGGGCCCAGCTGGCACATGGACAGAACAGAGACTCAAGTCTCTTGGACATACACCTACCAAATCCAGCACCAACTATAGGTTCAAATATAAGGGACAGAAGAGGCATGTGTAGAGAATTCACATCTGAGTCGAAATCTGTCACCCTCAAGATCATAATCTCCCAAGAAGGGCCCACTGTCAAGGCACCAAAGTCTGTAGCTATCTGCCATGACCATAGGACCTGGGTGGCTCTGAACCCCTCAGGAGACCCACTCTTTAGGATAGTGTCTACTTTGGCCATCTATGAGATCCTGCTGAGATATGCATAAGCCTTACCTCTCTGATGATATCCTGACTCACTTTGAAGTCTCTTGGCCATACGAGCTCATTTGTCTTTACCTTTCCCCCCTTTTATTCAAGGTATTTTTCCAGTTGTATCACCAGCCAGTGCTTGGTAGTAATCCTTTGGTGTCAGGGAGGGTCACCCCCAGAAGTCAAGTCCCTCACTGGGGGAAAGCTAATGTATCTATATGCTGAGTTTTGCTTAGAGAGAGGCCACATTTGAGCAGCAAGGAGGCTCTCAGGAGGTAACCCTTTAGGCACCCTACAACACTAGGCCAAGTTGCAAATTCAAAAGCAAGAGGCTCATAAGCATAGTCATCAATATCAAGGGCCCATCAATGGACCATCCTTCATTAGTCATTGCCCCTGTACTTGGTGGATTGTTGCTGTTCCATTAGACAATGTAGCAGAGCTCCCCAGGATGGGGATTCAACAATCCTTCAGCTGTTGTGTGAATCTCTACCCACTTTGGCAATGCTCCATGAACATTTGAACATATTTGTATTCCTTATATGTATGCCCAGGTAAACTTCCTCCCATATATCCCCATGATACCTTACACCATTGATCCTCCCTGCCATTGTTGTAACCCTTCTGTGAGCCAATTCTTCATTAAAAATGAAGCCAAGACTATTGCCAAATATGATTAATAGGAAAATGAAATAATAATGATAGGTTTAAACATAAGAAATAAAATACATAATAATTCAGAAAAACTAAAACTAAAATAATGTTTAAAAATGGGGTATTAAAAAATGAAAAATATTTAAATTTTTTTTGACATTTTGCCTTTCATTACTGTAATATCTGTTGCCCTGTATGTACAGTGGCATTTTCTTCCATTTCCTCCCCATTGTCTTACTTTTTTTTTTGTCTTCAAAGAAGTTTTAAGTCACAGTAAAGTTATATACAGATTTTAGGGGACTCCCATATACCCAAGATTTCCCCCCTTTTCCCCCTTCCTTTTTAATAACCATTTTACATGTGGATTGTACATTTGTTACAACTGATGTACAAATATTGAAACACAGCTACTAATCATTGTCAATGATTTACATTATGGTTTCCATTTTAGACCACACACTTTTATAATTTTTTAATGAAATTTAACATGGCCTGTATCCATCATTGCAACATCATTGCAGTACACTTCCATTTCCCCCTAAATACCCCCTTTTTCATCTATTCTATTCCTCCCTTCCCCTCCCCTCAGGGTCCATGGCAACCACCAGCCTTCACTCCTTGGAGGACAAAGTTCATAGATATTTCCTACAATGCTTAGGGCTTGACACACTAGGCTGTCCTCCCCTATTAGAAACTGCCCATGCTCTCGAGAGACACTCTCCCCTCTGTTTGAAAACATATTGGGCCTCCCCAGCATGGGAGTCCAACTCCTTTCAACTCATTGTGTGGGTCTCTCACCACTGATACAGCACACTATGACAAAATGTTCAATCGCACATTCTGTCGAAGACTGTGCCAGGTGTGCCCTGTCCCAAATGCCCCCCATCCAAAACCCTAAACGAGTATTTCTGCCTTGTCATATTGCCAAAATGGTTTTCTCATCATTGTACTTTCACACATGTACCCACCAATCCCCAGTGTTCACCTGCTCCCTCCGCCAACCCTCCCCCCAGCTTGATGGACCATCCAACCCATTCTTACCAACCTACCTTCCTGTCAACCTTGCACCGCCCAACTGAATAATATCCCTAAACCCCTGTCATATCCCTTTACTGCACAACTACTCATTTCCAGCTTATCATAGATTTCACCTATATCGGCATTGGCTCACAACCTTCTTTTCTCTATTTCCTATAAACTTATCTTCCAGTCTCTAGCACTCTGAGTCAGCTAAATTTGTTTAATTCATATCAAAGAGTTCAGGTAGTATTAGTCCTTCAATGGCTTGCTTCAGTCAAAATAAGGTCCTCAAGATTCATCCATGTTATCCCATATGTTAGTACTGTATTGCTTCTTACAGCTGATTAATATTCCATTGTATATACCACATTTTGTTTATCCATTCATCTGTTGATAGGCATTTGGGATGATTCCAACTTTTGGCAATAGTGAATAATGTTGCTGTGAACATTGGTGTCCATATATCTGTTTGTGACTTTGCTTTCAATTCTTCTGGGTATATACCCAGCAGTGGAATGGTTGAGTCATATGGCAGATCTATAGTAAGGTTTTTAAGGAACTGCCAGACTGGCCTCTACAATGGCTGGACCATTCTAGATTCCCACCAGCAGTAGATGAGGGTTCTTATTCCTCCACATCCTCTCCAACACTTGTAGTCCTCTGTTTTTTTAATGCCACCAGTCTAATGGGTGTAAGATGGTATCTCATTGTAGTTTTGATTTGCATTTCCCTAATAGCTAGTGATGTTGAGCATCTTTTAATGTGCTTTTTAGCCATTTGTATATCTTCTTTGGAGAAGTGTCTGTTCCAATCATTTGCCCATTTTTTAAATGTGTAGTTTGTCTTTTTATTTTCGAGGTGTAGAATTTTTTATATATATGCTGGATATTAGGCTCCTATCATATATATGGTTACCAAATATTTTCTCCCATTGGGTAGGCTGTCTTTTCACTTTCTTAACAAACCCTTTTGAGGTGCAAAACATTTTAATTTTGAGGAGATCCAATTTATCTATTTTTTTTATTGCTGCTCGTGCTTTGGGTGCGAAGTTCATGAAGTCATTTCCTCTTACAAGGTCCTGTAGATGCTTCCCTTCATTATCTTCCAAGGTCTTTATGGTCTTCACTCTTATATTTAGATCTTAGGTTGAATTTTGTATAAGGTGTGAAATGGTGTTCCTCTCTCATTCTTTGGGATATGGATAAACAGTTCACCAAGCACCACTTGTTGAAGAGGCCATTCTCTCCCAGATGAGTGGTCCTGGTGGCCATGTCAAATATCAGTTTACTGTATATGTGAGGATCTACATCAGAACCCTCAATTTGTTTCCATTGGTCAGTATGTATATCTTTTTGCCAATACCATGCATTATCAACCACTGTAACTTTGGAGTATGTTTTAAAGTCAGATAGTTTGATTCCTCCAAATTCATTATTCTTTTTCAATATGTCTGAGGCTAGTCAGGGCCTCTTGCCTTTCCAAATAAATTTCATAGTTAGTTGTTCCAAGTCAGCAAATGTTGTGTGGATTTTTATTGAGATTACATTAAATCTGTATATTAGTTTTGGTAGGATAGACATGTTAATGATATTTAGTCTTCCTATCCATGAACAGTGAATATTCTTCCATTTATTTAAATCTTCTTTGATTTCCTTTAACAGTGCTGTGCAGTTTTCTATATATAAGACATTTACACTTTTAGTTACATTTATTCCTAGGTATTTGAATTTTTTAGTTACTATTGTAAATGGTATTTTTTTCTTTATTTCCTTCTCAGATTGCTCATTATTGGTGTACAGAAATGCTACTGATTTTTGCACATTGATCTTATAACCTGCGACTTCACTGAACTCATTTATAAGTACTAGAAGCTTTGCTGTAGATTTCTCAGGGCTTTCTATGTATAGGATCATGTCGTCTGCAAATAGTGAAATTTTTACTTCTTCCTTTCCAATTTGGATGCCTTTTATATCTTTTTCTTGCCTCAGTGCTCGAACAAGTACTTCTAAGACAATGTTAAATAGAAGCAGTGATAGTGGGCATCCTTGTCTTGTTCCCAATCTTAGAGGGAAAGCTTTTAGCATTTCACCTCTGTATATGATGTAAGCTGTAAGTTTTTCATATATTCACCTTATCATGTTTAGAAACGTTCCTTCTACTCCTATCCTTTGCAGTTTTTTTATCAGGAAAGAGTGCTGTATTTTGTCAAATGCTTTTTCTGTGTGTAAAGAGATGATCACGTGATTTTTTTCTTTCAATCTCTTTATATGGTGTATTACATTGATTTTCTTATATTGAAACATTCTTGCATACCTAGGGTTAAACCCACCTCTTCATGATGTATAATTCATTTGATGTTTTGTTGAATACAATTATCAAGTATTTTTTTGAGGATTTTAGCACCTATGTTCATTAGAGAGTTTGGTCTGTAATATTCCTTTCTTGTGGCACCTTTGTTTGGCTTTCATATTTGGGTAATGTTGGCATCATAGAATGTGTTAGGAAATATTCCTTCTAGTTCTATTTTTTGGAAGAGTTTAAGCAGGATTGGTGTTAGTTCTTTTGGGAATGTTTAGTAGAATTCACCTGTGAAGCCATCTGGTCCTGTGCTCTTCTTAGTTGGGATATTTGTGATGACTGATTCTATTTCTTTACTTGTGATTGTTCTGTTGAGTTCATCAAATTCTTCTTTCTTCAATGTAGGCTGCATGTATGTTTCTAGAAATTTGTCCATTTCCTCTAATTTATCCTTTTTATTGGCATATAATTTTTCAAAGTATCCTCTCATGATACCTTTTATTTCTATGGGGTCAGTGGTGTTATCCTCTTTCTCATTTCTTAGTTTGTGTATTTGCATTTTCTCTCTCTCTCTCTCTCTTTTTTTTTTCTTAGTCTAACTAAGGGTTTATCAATTTTATTGATCTTCTCCAAGACCCAACTTTTTTTTTCTAGTGCTTTCTTACTTTCTATTTCATTTAGTTATGCTCTAATCTTTATTTCCTTCTTTCTACTTCATTTGGTGTTATTTTGTTGTTTTATCCCTAATTCCTCCAGGTGTGCAATTAGGTCTATGATTTTAGCTCTTTCTTCTTTTTTGATATATGCATGTATGGCTATGTATTTCCCTCTCAGTACAGTTTTGCTGTATCCCATAAGTTTTGATATGTTGCATTGTAATTTTCATTATTTCAAGGTAGTTACTGATTTCTTTTGAATTTTCCTCCTTTACCCACTGTTTATCTAAGAGTGTGTTGTTTAACTTCCATATCTTTGTGACTAGTCTGGTTCTTTGGCCTATACTGATTTCCAGCTTCATTCCATTGTGTTTAGGGAAATTACTTTGTATGATTTCAATGTTTTTGAGATCATTGAGAATGTTTCTATGGTCCAGCATGTGGTTTGTCTTGGAGAATGATCCATGTGCACTCAAGAAGGATCTAAAACCCCTTGTATTTAGGTGTAGTGTTCTGTATATGTCTATTAGGTCCACATCCTCTAATGCATTATTCAAGCTCTTTGTTTCCTTTTTGATATTCTGCTGAGATACTTTGTCTAATGGTGATACTCGTGGTTCAAATTACCCCACTATAATTGTAGAGGCATCTATTTCTCCACTTAGTTTTTCCAGGGTTTGCCTCATGTAATTTGAGGCACCCTGGTTAGGTGCATAAATGTTTATGATTGCTCTTTATTCTTGAAAGATTACCCCTTTTACTAATATATAGTGTTTGTCTTTGTCTCTTGCAATAGTTTTGCATTTAAAGTCTATTTTGTCCAATATTAGTATAGCTACTCTCACACTTTTTTGGTTATTGTTTGCTTGAAAGAGCCATTCACTTTCAGCCTCCTTGAATCCCTAGGTCTAAGGTGGGTTTCTGTTGACAGCATATAGATGGGTCATATTTCATTATACATTCTGCCAATCTGTGTCTCTTGACTTGTGAGTTTAATTCATTAACATTCAATGTTATTACACTCAAGGAATTACTTACATTAGCCATGTTTTCTTGGGGTTATGTGTGTCATATTTCTTTTTATTTTCTTTTTCTCTTTTTATTTGTTCTTGCACTATCCTCCAACTCTCTCTCTCTCTCCTGTATTTTCCTTTCAACCTGCAGAACTCCCTTTAGTATTTCTTGAAGGGCAGGTTCCTTATTGGCGTATTCTCTTAATTTCGATTTATTTGTGAATATTTTGAATTCTCCATCATTTTTGAATGCTATCTTTGCTGGATAGAGATTTCTTGACTGGAATATTTTTTTCTTATAGTACCTTAACTATGTCATACCACTGCCTTCTTGCCTCCATGGTTTCAGAGGTGAAATCAGCACTTAATCTTATTGAGCTTCCCTTGTATATGATGGTTCTCCTTTCTCTTGCTGCCTTCAATATTTTGTCTTGAGCATTGGACAATAAGACAAGTATATGTCTTGGAGTGGGCCTGCCGAGATTTATACTGTTTGTGGTGCACTGCACTTCCTGGATATGTACATCCACCTCCCTCAATAGGGTTGGGAAGTTGACAGGCATCATTTCCTCTAACACTCTTTATGTCCCCTTTCCCTTCTCTTCTCCCTCTAGGATGCCTTTTGGGTTGTTGTTCAAATCTCTAAGTCCCTGCTGGATTTTTTTCTAACTTTTTATCTATCTGTTCTACTATCTTTTTTATTTCAGATGTACTGTCTTCCACATCACTAATTCTTTCCTCTGCCTTTTCATATCTGCTATTATGTACTTGCAGTGTCTTTTTTACTTCTTGGATTGTGCCATTAATCACCATATTATCTGTTATCTTTTTATGTATGTTTATAATTTATTCAGTATGTTCTCGCAGTGTCTCTTTAATATCCTTAATCTCTTCCTTCATTTCATTATGTTGGTCCATGATATTTGTTTTGACAGTTTTGATTAATTTTTCAATGTTCTGCATCTCTTCCTGGTTTCTGGCTTGTTCACTGGACTTGGCCATGTCTTCCTGTTTCTTGGTACGGATTGTAATTTTTTGTTGCTTCTCTCTCTACTCTAGAGGTTTATATAGCTGCTGTTTGTGTGTGTATAAGTTTTCTCTTTGACATTTTGTTCTTCTTGTTCTATTTCCTTAATGTTTTATATGTTCCATTGAAGGAAAACGATTAGGGCCTGAGAAAGTGAAAGAGGTAGGAAAAGAAAAAGGATAATAGTAATAATAGTAAAAGTTAGAAGAAGAATCATAAAAGACCTTGGAAAATGAATATTTAACTCTTGTAAGTAGTGTAGAGTAATAGGAATAAAACAGAGGAGTGCCTACAAGAACATGGGAAACTGAATAGAGAAAAATATATAGAATGAATTAAAAGGCCGGAATGATGAGGAGAGAGGGAAAGAGAAAAGAAAGGATGAAAATGAAAAAATTAAAAAAGAAAGAAAAGAGATTATATGAGATAGAAATAAAAACCAGAAACATTGAGGTCTAAAGAGAGGTGGAATATAAGAACAACAAGAGAAAGCAGAAGAGAGAAAGATGAAGGAATGAAAAGAGATACTATTGATAGACAAAATTGTTATACACAGAAAAGGGAAAATCAAGGATGAGGTATTCACAGCAAACAAGGAATAAGCCAGCAGCACCTAGTTAAAGAAAAAGAGGGTAGGGAGAAAGAGGAAAGAAAAACACAAAAACAAACAAACAAAAAAACCAAACCCACAGGGAAGCAGTCAAACAAATACTAAGGAAGAACAGCCTTCCCTCTTAGGCCCCTGCAGAACTTCTTAGGCTGCCAAATATATATATAAATATATATATATTTATAAACATATATATTTATATGTTTATAAATATATAAAATGGGCTGAAGAAAATTTGTGCTATATATAAATATCAAGATATAACAATGTATATAAATAACATAATACAAATAATTATTTAAATCAATAAAAAATTTAAACAATTTAATGGAAAACATGTACATGAGATACAGAGTAGTTGTAGTAGAAATTCAAAAAAGGCAAGAATTTTTTCCTCAATATCATTAAAGAACATATAACTGTAAACAAATTGCTTTCCACTCTCATATGATTGACAATATTTATTTCACCTAATGATACTTCCCAATACCATATTTGGAAGAATCAAAGTACAAATCAACAGTTAATGGGAGGATAAAAGTTGGGGCTGCAGTTATCTTAAAGCTGAAACTTACACTTTTCAAAGATTTACTAGGGAAAATATTGGCTCATGCACAAAGGCAAGGATTATTTTAAGGAGGCTAGGAAAATATTCAAAAATAGACTATTTGTAAGAATATAATAAAATAATTTGCAATAGCTATTAATTTATTAACATAGATATGTATTAAATATTATTATGTAAAAAAATCATGAGAGAGTAGTATGATCAATATTATGTTGTATTTCAATTTTGACAAAGAGCACGTGTTGGATCTTGTATATATTTTAATGACATGAAGGACGTTGGTGATATATACTAATTATCAAAAAAAGATAGTATTTATTAAAGGTATGATGCCCATTTACGTATTTGTTGCTTTTCAATTAAGTAAAAAAGAAACTAAAAAAAAAGCTTTGCTATACCATAGCTTACAGATGAATCCCAAACATAATCCTCTTGGTAATCATCAGTCCATTATTCTCTTTTACAATTTGAATTTATGTGCATAAGACACACCTCCTATAAATATATCTTGAGAAGCCACTTGCACATTCATATACAGTTATTCTATCAAAATAATAAGAGGTAGAGACATGGAATTTAGAGGGGTTAGTTAAAAGAGAATTTGTCTTTGAAAGGAAATGTGATGCCTTATATTTTATTTGAAGAAGGTGCTGGACCACAGGCTCATTTCATAAGAACAAGTTTGTTTGTGAAAGTTAGAATCAAATGATTATTTTTGCTTTCAACTATTAAGAAAACTTGTTACTATTAAATTTTTAGTTCCTCATGATATTGAAGGAAAAGAAGGAAATATTATCGGACCAAAATTATAAAATAAAGGAGAAATATGAAGTCATAATAATGAGACATTTCACATCACATACTAAAAGGATTGAATCTGAAGCTATTTCAACAAAGAAATACAAAAGGTGTAGTACAATGGGTTTGAATATATAATATGTCTCAATATTATGTATGGCATACTGAAAATTTTTTTCTAAAATTAATAGAATTTTTTCCCCCACTGAGATGCCTCCCTCATCTGTTTGCTCATTGTTTTTGCTAGTTGTCAGTTTATTTCTTTCTTAGGAGGCACCCAGTAACCCAACCTAGAACCTACCATGAGGAAGGGGGTTGCTTAGTGGCTTGAGCCATATCTGCTCCCCATGAATAGACTTTTTAATTTGTACTACCAGAGGTAAATGTTATCCAATTAAGCTTGAATACAAAATAATGTGTAATAACAGCAGAAGTGGTAAGCAGGATGCTAAGGCAAACATCTTTGGAAGTGAAAGATGAAAGACATAATTAATCCTCCAGATCTCAGATTTCCCATGATATTTGATCCAGTTTTCTTAAGGAAATTCTCAAGCTTCCTTTAAAACAGATCTCATTTCTTAATCATTGCTATGTCTTCCAGGCATTAGTAAAGCTATGGAGAATGCAAATGACACCACAGGGATGAACTTCATTCTTCTAGGGCTCTTCAACACACAGGAACCCATCTGTTCCTCTTCCTCATGGTGCTCTTGATCTTCATCACCTCCCTAATGAGCAATGCCCTTATGATTGTCCTTATCCATGAGGACACTAGACTACACCTGCCCATGTACTTCTTGCTTAGCCAGCTTTCTTTTATGGACATGATGGTGGTCTTGACCATCATCCCCAAAATGGCATCCAACTACTTGATGGGTAGTGGATCCATCTCTTCCACTGTCTGTGGAGCACATATCTTCCTGTTTTTCTCTCTGGGAGGTGGCAAGTGCTCCCTCTTAGCAGCAATGTCCCACGACTCCTATGTGGCCATCTGCCACCCACTGCACTACTCCATTCTAATGAATCTTAAGCTATGTTTTTTCATGACAGCAGGTTCTTGGCTTTTGGGAGAGGTTGATGGGCTTTTGCAAGCTAGTGCCACTTTGAGCTTCCCTTATTGCCAGTCCCAGAAAATCAATCACTTCTTTTGTGAGGCACCATCACTTGTTCACCTTGCCTGTGCTGACACCATGATCTTTGAGTTTTTCATCTATGTCTACTGTATCCTGCTGCTCTTGATCCCTCTATCTCTCATTTTGATATCCTATGGTCACATGCTGTCTGCTGTGCTGTGTATGCAGTCTACTAAAGCCAGGAAGAAAGCCTTTACAACCTGCTCATCTCACTTAGCTGTTGTCAGACTATTCTATGGCACCCTCATGTTCATCCACTTGAGGTCCAAACCTTATCATTCTGTGGACCATGACATGGTGGTCTCAGCTTTTTACAGCACCCTCACACCTGTGTTGAACCCCCTTACATACAGTGTGAGGAATAAAGAAGTCAAGGGGGCCTTTAGGAAGTGGCTGGAGAAACATTTTATGTGATAGCAATATTGAGCAATAAATTGTCAAAATGGTGGCAACCAAATTGGATTCAGGTTACATAAAATAACATACATGAAATTTTATTTTTCCTATTTAACTTATTTTATTGCATTTTATCAAATCCTGTTGCTCTCACTTTGCCAATATTACCGCTTTGTTTTTCTATAAGTTTTCATTTTATATTTGATAAATAAATTAGAAATTATATTTATCTTGTCATGCCTTGTGGTAGTATTTTTGGTATGAACTTAGCATTAATGATTGCGATACTAGCACACAATAAATTAGACAGCAACCATATAATTTGTATTGTTTCATATATGATCACTATCATTAATGATCATGGGATTGATTATTCAATAATTACATAATAAATTTGAAAAATCAATGTAGATCATAACTTCAAATAATTAAGATAAAATTTGAACAAAAATAACTTATGTGAACAATGTGTTTAAAGTATATAAGGAAATAGCAGTAAATTTTTTTCAAAATGCTTATTGGGAAGGCTTTCTAAGTCTACATGATTTTTAAAAATACCTTGAGTAAAAAAATAAGCAGATTTGACTATATATATTTTAATTATTATGAAAATATGCATATCACCTATGAAAGGAACAAAATAGCACAAATTAAAAACAGAATTAACACATGATGAAATTAGCCACATAATTAACATAGGATAAGTTTACTTATAATTGTAATTAAGAGTAAACACTGCCAAGTAACTTTTTCACATGTTAAAATTAATAGATATTAACTTGTCCTTAATTTTTATGCAGATGAAAACAATACTGTATTACAAAGAAAGCAGGTTTCATATCCTTTGTGGTTAAGAATAAAATGTCATCTTAAAACTCTTATAATCAGTGATATAAAAACTATGCAGATTTATTTTATTTATAATTTGATAACAAAAAGATCTACACATTTTATTCTGTAGGAGATATGAGTTTATAAATGTAGAAAATGTAATTAAAATAAAGTCTTGCCCAAAATTCTTGATATCTGAATTTTAACAATGTGTGAAATACCACATCTCTTTTATTCAACTGCTCATATTAACTCAAAATATCATATCTGCACTGCAAGGATTAAAAAAAAAATGCCCCTCAACAGTTTGATCAAATAAAGGGTTTTTCTCCCAATATGCTGTCAGAGATTGGCATTTTCCATCCTTGGAAAATTGACCTCAGACCAGCATTCTCTTTACTAAATTAAATGAATTAAATTGGAGTAAAACTAGAGAAGATATATATGAATGCATGACATCACAAACATTAATTTCCATCATAATTCATTCTAATACATACAAAATAAGAAGTGACACTACAGTCCACCTCCAACTTTGTATAGTTACATGACTAAGCCATCCAGAATTTGAAAATTAGCTATGTAAATATATATGAGTGATAAATATGTAATTATAAATAATATATATACATTAAATTATTTATGAACATAGTTTACTTCATGAAATCATGAACTCTAATCTATAATATAGTAAAAGCACAGGTATTATATATCATGTATACATTTTATACAGCTTAGTAGCAAAGAATGGCTAGTCTTGCTTATTTAGTGTCCCTACATATCTTTCAAGGGTGGTATTCAGTAGCTTTGAGAGTTAATTGAAATAATAATTCCTATTATTTAAAGAGCATAATGACAAAGGTATCTGTAACAGATTGTATTTTCCAAAGATTACTGCAAAATAACACCTGCCTACAATCTCCACTGGAACCTTGCTACTCCTTATTAGTATTTGGAATCCACATTTTCTCACATTGAACTTGGTCTGATAGGTCTTTTTGACATCTTTGTCCAATGTAGTATAGAAATGTTCTTAAGTGATTTTCAAGTCTAGTTCATAAAATTCCATGCATTTTCTCCTTGTTCTAATGACTGAATTACTCCAGAACCAAGCCACCATGCTGTGAGTTAGCCCAATCAGTTTCTGGAGAAGACTACATGGATAGAAACTGAGGTCCCCAAACAATAGCTCACAACTGGCAACCAGTACCAGTTTTCTGCCATTTCTGTGAACCATCTTGAAGATGGATCCACCAACCCCCAGTTGAACTACTCCAATGGATACCCCATAATACATAAGTATCCATTCTATACGCTTACTCTTGGACAAAATAAATAATAATTGTATTTTTAAGTCACTAAGTATTAGACTGGGTTGCTGAGCATGAATAATAGCTTGAGCATATTTAGGTTTCAGGAATAGGTGTATACTCATAATTAATACTAATAAAATGTGATACTTATGTTAGGACCAGATGGCTGGCAGAATGCACAAGGGACTTAGAAAGACTGTTAGCAGATGCAAACCAAAAGGATATGAGGATACTGCTGGGAAAGAACACAATAACTTAGCTAAGTAGATTTCTAGACATAATATTGAAAATGCCACCTGGTTTTTCATTCATGGCCTATATTTAAAGCTGAGAGGAGAAGAATATGTGTGTGTGTGTGTGTGTGTGTGTGTGTGTGTGTGTGTGTGTGTAAGAAGGAGCCAGGACAGTTGAAATACAGGGGCTTTTTCAGGACTTGGGGGTTTTCCTGAGTGGCGTTGCAGGGACAGATGTAGGCCATTTTACATCAGCATATACCATGCACAACTGTGTGGGAGAGAGTGTGGTCTATGATGTGAACTGTGGTTTATGCTTGGTGGCAAGGCCCCAGGATGTGTATATCCATCATGAATGATGTGCCACACTGATGAAGGATGTTGGTGTGGAATGTTGTGGGAGGTGTGGGAGGTGGGTAATATGGTAATCACTGTAATTTCTGTGTAATATTTAGGTAATCTAAGCACCTTTAAAAAAAAATATATATATATATATAATAACATTTATGTAAGCAAATGTACATATATGCATATATATTTAAAAGTCATTTTACAAATATTGGTATGTATTGTGAAAAATTTGATTTTTACCCATAATAAAATAAATAAATAAATAAATAAATAAAAAACAAACCACCATCTACCACAACTTCTTGAAGTTGTTTCCCTATGTTTTCTTCTTATAGTTTTATGGTCCTTTTTGTAACTTATACATTTAGGTCTTTGATTGGTTTTGAGGACATTATGTTGATTAAACTAAGCCAGGCACAAAGGACTAATATTTTATGGTCTCACTAATATGAATTAAAGACAATAAGTAAGTTCATGGAGGTAAATTATAGAGTATATTTTACAAGGAGATAAAATGTGCATTGAGAATTGGAGCTAATGCTTAATGTATGTAGAACTTTTTAATAAGGCTTATTTTAAAAGTGGGGAAATGATTAGAGTTGATGGTAACACATTATATTGAGTATACATAACAATGCTGACTTATAAATGTGATTGTGGCTGAAAGGGGAAGTCTAGAGATGTAAAAGTCAATTGAAAGTAGAGGATAATCTAGGAATTGTGTAGCATATTGATTTTGATGAAGGATGAGGACCCTGGTTAATAGTATAAACATGAGAATGTTTTTCTATTACAGATTAAGAATATGGTGATACTTGGGAAAAAAACAACTAATGTAACTTATGGACAATAAATAGTTAACCATAATATTGAAATAATTCTAAAGCAAAGGGAAAGCAGATACTATGTCAATTCTAAAGTTAAACAAGAGTAGGGTATAAGGAGGTATGGAATTTTTCCTTCTGGAGTAATAAAAATATTATAAAATTGATGGAGGTGAGGATAACTCAACTTTGTGATGAAAATAAGAACCACTTTGAATGGATTGTACAAGGCATTGAGCTATATAGTTCAGTGAATCCTGTGGTGGAGGATAGACTATGGTTAACAGAAAAAGTATAAGAATGTTCTCATATGAACTATAACAAATATGTCATACTGGGTATTAATAATAGGGTGGGTTTGCGGTTGTGATGGTTAGGCTAGTGTGTCAACTTGGCCAGGTAATTGTGTCCAGGTGTTTGTTCCAGCAAGCACTGGGGTAATTGTAATACAAGAGCATTTTTGGACTTCAATCACCAGTGAGTTTACTGCATGGATGGCTGATTACATTTGCATCAATCAGGGAGATTACATCATCAATGGGTGGTGCTTTTATCCAATCAGTTGAATGACTTAAAAGGGGAAGTGATTTCAACATTCAGAGAGAATTTCCCAGCTCATCATTGGACAGGCAACTGCTCCCAGAAACTCATCAACGACCCTTCGTCGGACTTTCATTGGAGCCACTGGTTGGCAGCCTGCCTGCAGAGCCTGGACTTGTGCATCCCCATGGTTGCGTGAGAGACTCTTTTAAAATCTCATATTATTGACAGATATCTCCTGTTGATTCTGTTTCCCGAGAGAACTCTGACTAATACAGCTTGGTACCAGGAGTGGTTCTTGAGGAACAGAGTCTTAAACATGGGATGTCTGAGGTGGTTCTGGGAGTTTTGTAATTGGCTCTCTACTCTAATTGGACTCAGGGGTACTAATGACTCCCTTTCCAATAATGAGGTTGCTAACAGTCCATGGCATGAGCTGGCAATAGAGATATGAAAAATAGCGTCATTGGATTCCCCTACTTCCACGTTTATAGGAAGCAAGGATCTGCGTGAGAGTGTTTTCAAAACCTTAACAGAATTTTGTGGAGTGAAAAAATATAATGATGTTGGCTGGCTCCTCCTAGATATTCTGGATACAGTTACAAAAGAAAGAGATGAGCTAAAGTCTTCAAATTTGAAACTTAAATGCCGCATGGATGATATGAAAGTTTCTACGTGTGCCTTGAAAGAAAATCTTGTCTCCTGTAGCCACAGACTTGAGGTATCTGAGAACCAAACCCAGA
>JAQZBX010031120.1:0-26476 GCA_029593785.1 Cabassous unicinctus
TGGATATGTGAAACAATTTTGGATTGCACCCATATCAGTGATGAGTTAGAAATGAGGTCTGATATTTCTTTGCTTCTGGATGATGGTCATCCCCCCTTATTTATTCCCATAGCAAATTTTTATTAAACAGCCAAGTACATGTTTCAAAATTTTCTGAGCCTGTCCTTTTATTTCTTTAAAACTTGGCTATATTGGGGAATTTTCAGCATCAGGAATTCCATCAACATTAAATAGAATTCAGAAAAACTCAAGACGTTAGCCTCTGTTGGAGTTAAAATTCAGACATATGATGTTGGCTTAGCCAATTAAATGAACTCACAAGAGGCTTCAATTCAGATAGGACCAGTTGGAGAAAGGAAGCAGACGTCCAGCTTTCAGAAGTGGCTGCAAGGAAGAGCTCCTTTCTGTAACAGTTTCTGTAGCTATGGAAATAGCAGGAGCTGGTTTTCTTAAGAGCCCATTCTGCTCTTGGGAAGCTTTGTTTGAAGCCTGGCTTTCCAGTCCTCAGCAACTTCACACACTACCTAAAAAACAAACAAAACAAAACAAAACAAAAAACTTCCCTTTCTGTTTAATCTTAAGTTACGTCTATTCTTAAAAAAAAAATTAGGTTAATATGATCTTTAAATAGTTAAACCATAAACCCTTGTGACAAGCAAGCCTATTTTTACACCATCATTGTACTCAGAGAAGTATCAGATTGAGGGGAAACAGAAGCAATCACAAAAGAAAGATTAGTTTATTAGTTGCTAATTGTGGCATAACAAATAATCACAAATTTGTTGTTAAAACAACATATATTTATTATTTTACACTTTCTGTGGGTCAACAATAGAGGCACAATGTAGCTAGGTCTTCTGCTTTACATTCTCCCTTGTGGCGGTCATCAAGGTGTAGGTCCAGGTCTTTGTTTCCACCCAAAGTCTCAATCAACTTTGGAAGAATCTACTTCCAATGAGCTTGAAGCAGCATTCAGTTCCTTGCAGGGTGTGAGACTGAGAGCCGCAATTTGTTACTTGCTGTTCACCAAAGGGCTCCCTTTGGCTGCCCAATTTCCTTGTCACATGGTCCTCTTTAACATGGCAGTTTGCTTCATCAAAGCATTCAAGTTGACAAAGCCATTAAGAGAGTTTCCTAGAAAGACAGAAGACACAACCTTTGTTACCTAATCTCAGAAATGACATCTCAACATTGTTTTGATCTGTTGGTTAGAAGCAAGATGCTCAGGGGGAAAAGATCTTAAAAGGTCAGTAGCACCAGGAAGCAGGGGCTCTCCTAGAGGCTGCTTACCACAATTAGAATTAATCAGCTTACAGCTTATTTATTTTTAGGCTTAATGCCCAAAAAAAATGTAACAATAAATCCTAATGTTAAAAACCACTGAGGGTATTAACAGATAGCTGTAGCAATTACATTTTTAGAAGGTATTTTCACAGCATTAATTTGGGAGGAAACTTGAAATTCAGCTATTTGTATGGATTATGCAATTAAAAATTAACAGCCTCAGAGCTATGTCATGAAATAAAAAATTTAAAATCTATCTTGTGGCGAGAAAAGATTGTGAAATGAAATTTGAAATACTTCAGAAGACATTTACAGATGAGCTCTTCATAATTACTGTTTCAGAACTGAAACAAATTACTATTCAGTTGTGGACTATTGTGAATAATAATGGGCTAGAAAATAGTTTTCATTTAACAATGAGATCAGAAGAAGAAATTCCAAACACGAATAATGAAAATGTTATAGCTTTGTGAAGTATTTTATCACAATATATATGGAAAATTTTATAAATTTATCTCTGATCATTATTTGATTTAAACAGATTACTTTTTTTGAGCATTCATTGTAGGTCTATGACATAAGCAATATAGATTGATGACCCCCAAAGACCATTGGAATAGCTTGTTGGTCAACCAAATCTGAGGTTATTGCAATTCCTATAGTATGGGAGAACATCAAGCTTATAGCTACTTACAGTATGGTACTGCCTGAGAAAGGGAAAGGTAGGGCCAGATAGTGTCATTAGTGATAAG
This sequence comes from Cabassous unicinctus, assembly GCA_029593785.1. Classification (NCBI taxonomy): domain Eukaryota; kingdom Metazoa; phylum Chordata; class Mammalia; order Cingulata; family Chlamyphoridae; genus Cabassous; species Cabassous unicinctus. Next base: position 2,037 of record JAQZBX010031120.1, read on the forward strand.
GTATGATTCTACAAGGATTGCAAATTTTATTAAAGAATCAAAGGATTGCTGAAAAAGTTTCTCATGCCAGGAAGGAAAATAAGCAGCATTTGAGAAATCAGTAGAAGGAGATTAGAATTCATCTCAAAGCGAGAAATACATAACTCATCATTGCATTCAGAAATATCCATGAATGGTAGTTTCTAGAAGAGCAAGTATTTTCTGAGTAGGGACTATTGAATCACAGTGAAGAAGGGGTCTCAATTTGACCTTTTTGGGACTTCCAAGACGTTGACCATACATCTCCAAAAGATTACCAGAAAACCCTGTTGACCATTCAAAGCTGAATATATTACCCACTACCATAAGGCACTGAAAGGCACCAATTTGATAGCCTTGCTAGTGTCTCAAAACAATATGGCTAGGGACAGGAATTAATAGGTTTGGAGTACTTGAGTTTGGGGAGTTTAATGTGGGCCTTTCAATGTGGGGATATGATTGAAATGGACGAAGCTTATGATATAATTGTTTAGGGATGAGGCCCACAATGAGGATACTGAAATAAGTGTGAATGAACAAACAAAAGTGAGTGATTTTCCCAGTTGAACAGCACATTGTCCTGAAAAGGGGGCTGTTGGTCAATATAACCAAATCACTGTCATGAGAGGGGGCTATTAAAGCAGTTTATGATTCAGATAGCATTGATTTTTTGGTAGGTTCCTGGAGCAAACAGTGAAATAATTTACTGTTTTACAGGTTTGTTTTCCTGGACAAGAATCTCCTGGAACAAGTTTATAAAATGTAGGCAGACTTAATTTTAATTTAGTCCCGATAGTCATGCTATATGTCTGCAGGCACTCTTAGCTCTCAGTAGTAGTATTTCCCACACTTTTAACATAGGAAAATTAAGATTTAAAGAGGTTTAGTAAGCGCCTTTCAAGGACTCTAGAGTAAGGCCAAAGGAAAACAGATGAGAAGAAAGAAAGCTTTAATTACTCTAGTGGAAATATCAGTCTGAAAGTGAGACAGCTCTTACCTTCGGGCAGTGAGCAGGAATTATATGTATTACAGGCATTTAGATTGGTTATAAGAAAGGGGACAGAAAAACAAGAATTTGAGTTGGTAGGGGAAGGTGGTGAGGCAGAGATTAATGAGCAATCCTCATTTCTTAGCAGTACATGTCCTAAGGGTAAATAAGTCAGGAGCAACTACGTGGGATTTGGGTTTATCAATAAATGTGTGGTTTAGAGTAGATGATTACAACTTTTTGTAATGTAAGTTTTGGAGAAAACATCTTACTTTGTTATATAGCCCAAAGTTGCAAAATGAGACAGGAGAAGAATCCATATCAAAATCCATATTAGAATCCATATTAGAATCTATTTAATTTCTTATTAAAAACATATGCTTTTAAACATTCCGAAATCAGGGAACAGGTTTTTTCATACATTGTTTTATTGAACATTTAGCAGTTCTATGCATCAAATAGGTAATTGATATAACTTGGTGAATCAATAAATATGCAATGTTGTCTCAGATTCATACATGGATGAATTGTCACAATTTTAGTTTTTGTATCTGTGTATACGTGTATGTATGTGTGCAGGGTAAATATATTGCAGGTTATTCTGAATCTTGTAATATTAAAAGGCAGTATGGACATGGATGGATAGTATGATGATATGAAATTATTTCCTATTTTCAATACCTTTTTCTAGTAAGTAGAAGTCAGAGTAATTATTTTCTTTAAGGAAGAATTTGCATTGAACATCTGTTCTAATTAACATTTAATTACTGCTAATATTCCTGGAATTGAATACTATATATACATAAATAAGAATGAACTACTGTAAGGCTGAAAGAATTGACAGGCATAAGACTTTCATTCACTAGTTTATTTATTCAATATATATTTATTGGTTTCTTACTATATGCCAGACACTGTTATAAGTGCTGGGTTTGGAGTATTGAAAACAACATAGTTCTGATTCCAGGACTTTTATATTCACAGAGTACAAATGATATATTGTTAGATAAAAACAAGTTGTAGGAAACTCATATATAAATATGCAAGCTATGATTTCATATATACACACACACTTATATAGACAGATATGTATGATATAAATATAGATATAGATGTGCATATGTATATGTACAGGCATACAGATAGCTTAAGGTATCTACATGCAGAGATAAAACCTGGAAAATATCCCTTTCATCTGAGCACTTACCTTTGAAGAAAGGGAAAATATTTCACTTTGTATTTTCTCTTTATTGTAGAATATTTACATTACTTGGTTTTTTTTAATAATAAGCATAAAATATTTCATATTAAAAATAAAATTCAATGTTATCACTAAGTACAGTTCTTAATTAGCAAGAAGAGCCTGAAAAAAGTGTTAGGAATAACCCTAAAATAAGTATCAAAATATCTAGTTATAATACCAAAGCGACTACAAACTATTTTTTAATTAAATCACCTTAAATAAGTCAATAAGTTATTATTTTTAAAGGAAAAGTCATTTGCTTTTCCCCACTCTGGTTCCTCATCTGTAAATTGAGGCATTTTTTTTATCATCATAAATCATTCCTTCCAGTTCTAAAATCCTCTGATTCTAAACAGTAAAAAAAAATCCTAATACCGTTGAGGGAATAATAGAGTGGGAAGAATGAAAACTAAAGTGGTAGTGTAATAGTCACTCATTAAAGTTCACATGCCAAGAATGAACCCTCAGGTTTAAAAGTATGCTATAATTTTTCTCGATGATTTTGTAAGAGTTGTTGGATTTTATCTGATGATTGCAATGCATATGAAAAATACGGAAATGAGAAGTTTACCCAGGAAAGGGACTGCTGGGGAAGTCACAGATATGCTTATCAGCCATCTCCCAACCCTCACCTACCCCATGCCTTTTTTGTGTGTGCAAATGTTTTGATATGTTTCCCTTTCACAGTCCAGGAAACGCATTAGGTCTAATGGAATAGCCTAACTGAACCTTAAACCCCAAAATGGAATAAGTAGTCCCGACTGGGTCACTTATCAAGTCAGGAAGTCTGTGCAAAGGTTGCTTGATACATGATTTTTGCACTGTGGCCGGAACCCCTCCCCCTTCCCCGTCATTCACAGACGTTCCTCCTCTCCCATGTGACGCTGCCATCCACAAACCTTAACCTGAGCCCTTGGGCTACCCAGGGGACTGGCCGTGATGGGGTCTCTTACTCTTCTCTTTTGGACCTTTCATGCTATGTAAGCAATAAAACAGTCATTTTCTGAGAGTCTTTGTTGGTCTGAGCCTGTGTTCCCATAACACCATGTACAACTCGCTTCTCAGGGACCCAACTTAAATCCTCAGTTTTTCTAAAACAGAGTTTTCAGAAAACTAGAAGTATAATCACTAGGGGGAGTTTATTAAACATCTAGATCCCCAGTCTTCTCGTCAGAGCTATTAAATCAGAAACTTGAAGTGTATCCCAATAAGCTATTCTGAGTACTAAAAGCTGAGAAACATGTGGAATTAGAATTAGGGGAAAATGACAACCAATAATGACTACACAATAGAAGGAAAAGGTTATTTACACATTTTATCATATAATTTAATTTTTTTAAAACCATACTCAATAAGAAATACTTATTCTGAGTCTGGAATACCACTGGTTCTAATGTATAGGAATGTGAATTGATAACCTTAGAAAGAATGTAGTGTTAATGTCAGTGAAATTTATGACAGTGATAATGGAGTAAATTTAACAAGAGAAGCTTTTCTTGGGAATATAGACCTACATTTTTAAGAATGGTAGCATATCAATGGCAGAAATGTTGGCAGAGTAGTCTGTTCAAGCAATTCAATGGAACCATAAGGAAACATCATTAATTATAATCACTCCCATAGAAATCTGATTAAAAGCCCCCAAAGCCACTGCAAGTCAAATGTCTTTTTAGTATTAACTTTCGGTGAGTGGGGGAAATGCATGCTCCATTGCAATTTGAGAAAAATTGTTGAACGATAAATTGGGTATTCCCATTTGCTCCACAGTGAACCTGATTAAGTGATGATTTGTCATCTCCTCCAACAAAAATACCAGAAATATAAACGCCAAACTCAAAATGTATCATGACTGTTGTTCAAAACCCCACTTATATCCATTTCAAAGTATTCTACATCAATAAACAATTTTAAGAGGTGCAAGTGAGTTAGGCAATTTTAGTTTGGGGGGGTGGAAATCTAAGAGGAATATTCCTCTTAAATGCTTTCATTGGAGCAATAAGTTTGCAATATTTTTTGGTAAGTCACTATTTGTTTTTTAGGTGTTTTAAACATCCTGGAAAGTAGTGACTATAACTTTAGTGGGGTCCAACACAAAACTGAAAATCTGAGGAATATTTTGGATACCTCACATAGTGCATGTGTACAGGAAGTTTCCAAGTTTTCCAGAATCTCTTGGAATCTCATTCATGGATCCTGAATTTTTAATTCAGAAGATGTTTTGTGAAAATAGAGGAAGAATTTAAGAACTATAAACTGATCTTACTAAAGATTTAGCTTTTCAAATTTGACAAAGTTAAAGGTGCTTTATGATATTTTTTAACTGTCAATCACACCATAGCTTTAGGAAGGTTGTTCCACATATTAGTCACTTAATTTTATCTGTCAAAATGGAAAATATGTGGGAAGTCACTTGAAAGTTCAAGCAAATTTAAATGAATTAAAGGTTCAAATAAGTAATTAGTGTCATTGGATAAAAGGTTACTTAGGACTAAACCTGACCACTCCATCTATTTTATAGTCTCCAGTCAAAGTTAGGTGGCTGTACATCATTGTCACTGTTTAAAAAAAGCTGACACAGGCATTAGTATGCTGACATTGAAACTAATTTTACAAGATATTTTGAATGTAACTAAGCATGAGACCTGAGGTCTAAAGATATCCTGCTCTTCTTTAATTCAAAGGACAAATCTCTGACAGGCTAAGTGCTGTAAATCTTTAACAGACGCTGTCATGAGTGCCTTCAAATGCCATTCAATGTTCACAAAATGCTGTCAAGAAAGACAGATCAATTATGGGTAAACATAAAGGGAGGGTGGTAAGAAAATCAAATCTGCCCAAAGAATTGTAACGCTGATTTGAACTTCATAAAATGTTAGTCAAAATGCTCAACGTTAGATAGAATTAATGGTAGCTGAGGAAGTCAATTATAAACCCTAAAATTATGACAACAAAATATTAAAAATGAGAATAATATAAAATATAAGGAAAATGTCAACATATTACATTTAAATCTAAAGACATGTAAGAGACAAAAACAAAAATAATTGGTTGAGTTTCTACCATGTGCTCAGTACATTTACTCATCAAGTTTAATCATCCCCCAAATTGCACAAGGTTGGGTCCTCATTTTTTCTTTTTATTACAGCCAAATTGAGATAAAGCAGAATTAAGTATAAGATCAAGGCATGAAGTGACAGTGTCAAGATTCAAAGCCAGATCTCTGTGGCTCCACATTTTTTTAAATCAAATAGAGATTTAGTAATCATCCAATTATATTATCAATGTCATTAACTAAATTATTAATCTAGTAGGAATTTATAGAAGTTAGCTTTTGCTGCATCTTAAGGTGTCCCTCTCCCTCAACAAATTAGTGGCTCAAAACAAATTTTCCCCCTCAATTCCGTTTTTTGCCCAGGTAATTTGTCTGATCTGGGCTGGTGGACTAGAACAGCCTCATTTTCATGCCTGGGGTATCACATAGAGAACACTGAGCTTCTCTGTCCATATGGTCACTCTCTCATTCTCTAAAAGTCTGGTCTAGGTTTGTTTACACAATGACAAAATAGTTCCCAGGGACAAAAGAGAGCAAGTGCCACTGGGTGAGCACTTTTCAAGCCTTGAGATTCTTCACCTTTGCTAATATCCCAATAGCCAAAGCAAGTCACATGGCCAAGCCCTGATGCAAAGGTTGAAACTGTTGCCACCTCTTGATGAGAAGTGCTGCAGAAAATTGCAGCCTTTTCTTTTGTATTCTACTTTGGTTTTATGTATTATTTATTTACTTATTGCCTGTGTATATTACCCCCAATAAAATAAATAAATAAAAGATTATCACCAAATCTTCAACTCTGCCTGGGTTGAGTTTCAAATTTCGCATTTGTTTAAACAAGAAGAAATCACGCTTGACATCAAAAGCATCATCATATTTGATATAAGTTTGCATTTCATGGTCGTAAGTTAACTTTAAAAGATAATAAGTCATCAATTCTTCATAATAATAATGTGATAAAGCGGAGAAGGTGGAGAATTCTTTTTCTCATTGAACAGAAGTAAAACTAGGATAAATTGAGTTTTAATGGCCTACTTAAAAAGTAGCACAGATATTTTGTAGCAGGTCAGGGATTAGAATTTGGGTTTGGGGTTTCCTTCTTGCATATTAAAATTATATTAGTGACCTTGAATCCCCCAAAAAGCATTGTAAACATTTTGACCACACTTAGAATATAAACAAACTGAGAAAAATTGCTTTTGTGATGAGTGATAACCAGACATTTGCGTGAGAAGATGATAAGGACTGGCTTGATACCAGCCAAAAGGGTTCTTCTGATAAAAACCCAAAGCAAACACCAGTTTGTTGAGCCTCTGGTAGAAGCCAATTGACACTGTGCTGTGCTGTCAGGAAGCTTGTGTCACTCTTGCAACTGCCTGTAACCAGAGCCTCCTGCCATCAGCTTTGGAATCTCCTCTGAGGCAGCTGGATCTGGCTCTCAAAACATCCTGTTTGATCCTGGGAACCTCCCATGTGGGAGAGAGGAGTCCTACCACCTGCGCCACCTTAGTTCCTGTTTTTTCTGTGCGTCTCGTCTTGGCTCTCCCTTGTGTCACTCTCCTGTTATGTCATCAACTTGCTGCATGGCTCAGTGGGGCCTGGTGTCTCACCTATGCAAAAAGACAGGAGGAGAAGGATGAGAAGAGAGGGCAAGAAACAGACACAGAGAATTGCCCAGCGAATGGACACGATAACAATGAGAACGGGGGGGATGGGGGGTACAAATGGATAAAAATAAATAGATAAATAAATAAACAAATAATAGGGTGGGTTGGGGGAAAATACAGCAAATGTAAGGTATGGACTATAGTTAGTACTGTAGTAATATATTGACGATATTCTTTCATAATTTCTAACAAATTTTTCACAACAATGCAAGGTATTGGTGGGGGAGTGATATATGGGAGCCCTGTATGATGTTATGCATGTTTGTTTTGTAAGTTCACAACTTTCACTATACACTTATTGTTTATATATTTTCATGTATAAATGATATACTTCAATAAAATTTAAAAAAAACAACTTCCTGTTAAAGGCACCACTGGCTTTCTTTTGGCCCTCAGGCTGATGGGCTTTAAAGACTCTGGTATCCTCCACTTTTAAATGTGTTGAGGATCCTTGCCTGGTTATTGCATACCGGTTGTATTGGCAGATTGTGATTAATCAAGTAAATAAATTGCACTGAGCATTCAAACTACAGTTACGTCAAATCTGCTTTCATGTGCTGAGTTTACTTTCAGTTTTGATCTGCTTTAAGTCTGACTACAATTGGCATAGTCAGAAGGAGCCCAATACCAATGCAAATATTTTATTAGGGCACTACAAGTGCAATATTTTTTACTTAAATTCTAAATTTTTAAAAAAGAAATCCTTATAGGAGTTGAGAGTTAGTCGAAACCTGAAGTAATGGGAAAAACTGATCACAGCTTCCACAAAGGCACATGCCAGTCTAAATAAGTCCACAAGGCCAAGTGCCAGTTGTGAAAGGGACAACTGGTCATGAGTCAAACACAGATGCTATTAGAGTGCCCACCAGTATAAAGAAGAACCTCGTGGAAGGTACATATGAAAGAATCAATTGGTAGGACGCAGAGTTCTTCTCTAGACATATTCCCATTGCCTGTTTGGAATTTTGTATGTTCTTATTTTAATTGGCATTTACATTTAGGAAAATAATCTGAGAAAAGGGTGGAGAATACTGAAAAAACTAAAAAGGGAACACTGTGCTAAAAATTGAAGATCCTTGGATGCAAATAAAGGACATCATAAGACAAAAATTTAGGATTAGAGATACTGTGATGTCAGCCTGATCACCTGGCCTGCAGAGTTATAGTAAAAGAGCCAAGAAAGACAAAAGACCTCCTTTATAATTGGGATCAATGAGAAGCACAGAAAAAGACAGAAATAAAGGGGAAATTCTGGTAAAAGGATTATCTAAAAGACCAATCCCAAATTCTGCTGCGTTCACTCCAGATGTTGACACAGATCCCTTATCAGTCAGCAAGAGATCAGTTTGATCTCTTGATGATCCATGCAACCCAGATGGATGGATAGAGAGACCCATGATTATAGTTAAATCTACTAAGAGCAATAATGATGATGACCCAATTGCAATATCAGAATAAAATGCATTTAGTTACCAGTCAAGAAATCATAAAATTAAGACAAGAATTCTTGCTAAATGGAGAAGCAACTGAAACACAGTGGCTGTCAGATCTATGGCCAAAGGAGGACATGATTTGCCACTAACAGGCAGCAAACTGATAGTTAAATAGTTAAAGAAACATATTTAACTATGATTGATTCAATTAAGTCCTTAGAAGTTTTGGAGAAAAACATTCAGAAATAGAAAGACCACTATTTGATTACATACCTAGGACTTGAAAATTATGATGGCTCTTACCAAACATAACAGCAATAAAAACAAGGACTTGGTCCTCTGCTGGGGATGCCATTGTAGCAGTTTGGCATTATTTATGAATTCTAAAAATAGATATTGTATTATGTTTGTAAATTGGTCTGTTCCTCTGGGTATGATTAAATTATGATTAGGGCTTTCATTGGGCCATGTCAGTAGGGCATTGCATCTCCACCCACAGACAAAAAACATGGCAAAGGACAGAGTTGGAGTTCTGATGCTTAGTTTTGAGCTGGAGCCTGGGAAGTGAACACACAGGAGAAGAACAAAGAGGAATAAAGATGGCTCTCAGACATGGCAGAAGCCCTGAGGAGAGAGACAGAGCCATTTGCCTGATAGTCTACACCTGGCTTTGTGGAGAGAAACAAAGCCTAGAGAGCCTCATAGTCTACAGCTGACCTTGTGGAGAAAACAGAGGCACTGAACCCAGAGAGAAATGAGCCCCGAGAAGAAAGGAACACAATAAGCCTGAACCTTGGCAGATGTCAGCAGCCATCTTGCTCCAACACATGGCAATAGACTTTGGTGAGGGAAGTAACTTATGGTTTATGGCCTGGTAACTGTAAGCTTCTACCCCAAATAAACACCCTTTATGAGAGCTAACAGATTTCTGGTATTTTGCATCAGCACCCCTTTTGGCTGACTAATACAGCCACTAATATCTTGATGAAGCTAGTGCTATTGACTATGATTTCTCATGATCATTCAAATAGTTCATTAGAAGAAGAAGCAACAGGCCAAATTAAGATAATCATACTAAGATCAGCATCAAGTCATGAGAGAACAGCTATTTTCATAAGTTTCATATGTGCAGATACAATTGGCATATATGATATGTAACAAATTCAATATCAATAAACACACTTAGAGGACAAACTAAGTTGGTAATAGTTATTAAGAACAGACATTTAACAATTTTTCAAATTACCACTGAATTAATTCATAAATAAAAATAAAGAAATGCAACAGAGCTTTAGGTTCCATGAGATCTTTAACCATGCAATTACAATTTTGGTATCTGTGTTTTAACAAGTAAAAACAAACTATAGCATTAATTAACTACATAATCAATAAAAACTTTTAATTTAATTAGCTAGACTGTCTATAGTCCAGGGATTATTTATCAGTTTCAATAATAATGCATTTCAATAGCATTCATTTGCTGTAATTTTATTTTAATTTATATTTTATTTAATGTCTATTATACATAAATGTCTACATGTATGTAACTAAATATATAAAGTTCTGTATGAATTGTATATCATTTAACAGTATAAAAAACTACTGTATTTCAAGTGTCCCTTTGCTTGTAATTCTATTTTAAATTTAGAATATTATGTGTCTTTTATATATAATACTTGCATAGATGTACGACTATATATATATATATATATATATATATATATATATGCATGTTTAACCTCAAAGCCCTGCCTTATCATCAAAATTGTAAACAGTAGTATTGCTTTAAATTGCATTACATTCTCAAATTTACATTTGCTATTAGATTTTTTTTTCATTTACCTATATCCTTTGATGGTTAGTGTGAAAGAGCAAATAGAATTATTGCAACATATCTTTAAAAATGAATCAGCAAACATCATGAAATTTATTTACAAAAAAGAAAAGTAGTTTAAAATCAGAGAACTTAGTTCTTATTATTTTTTTGCAATTCCTGAAAATATTTCAATTTTATTTCATGCACATTTTCAGTTCATTACATCTTCTTTCTCCTGAAGAATTTTTCAACACTTACTTTGGCAGCCTGGATTGAAACATTGTTTAAGTAACATTGTCTAGCCTAGCACTCAAACTCTTCCATCAGTCTTCCTAGACAATATCCATCTCTGTTCACCCTAATGCTTTCTCCTTTGGGGAGAAGAGAGAGAGATCATCCAAAAAGCAATACACTGATTAGTGCATTAAGAGAAGATCCTTGCCCTCCATGTCTTCCTTTGATTCTTAGTCTAAAGGGTTGACTGTCATTCTCAACATGTCCAGTCAGGTCTTTCCCATCAGCTTCATCAGCACATCAAGCAAATTGATGATTTTAATGGATCAAGACCTATGTGGACATGTCTGAAATCATAGCCCTGCAAATTGAGCTTTATCTGAGGTCCTCACCATGTAATTTAGCCCTTACAAAACATGCTTTGGGCTATTTACCTTAAATAATTCATTTTAAGACATTTAAAATTTTACATTTACCTACTTCATACATATGTAAGCAGTCTAAAATTCCTTTGGAGGACATATCCCTGCTGAAAGTCAAAGGCAAGTGAAGTGACATTTGGTTTGTCATATTCATGTAGATTTTTAATAACATTGACTAAGCTGCTAGTTAACGGGTGACATCACAATGCTACTGAAAGTAAGGTCATGAGTCCAATCCTCATATGAATCAATTAGTATCACACTATCCTAACCTCAAATTGAAACACTAATGCCATCCAGACATTTTATAAATATTTGTCCTTTGCTCCTTGGAGATTGGACCAAACAATATGAATGATTTAATGCCAACCATCCAATGTGACGGGGCAAAAATATCAATGCCTGTAATCCATTAATAGAGGGTGTGCTGCCATATTTTCATTTGGGACATGCTATGGCTAAGAGGGTTTACACTTACAGAAAAGAAGTTAAAGTAATAAAATATTTAGTATAGCAAAATGATGATGTCAAAATGTCTCTTCTAATTAAAAATTTTATAAAATGTTATTTTAAACATGGATGAATGGACACACATACAAATATACATGCACATACACATACAAATGAAGAGCTTATTAAAGTTAATTGTGAGGAATTCAGTATTGTGTGAGACTAGATAGATGGCCCAAATTTATCGTGAGTAGAGCAGTGGAATTAAGTCGCTGTCTAGAATACCTGATCTAGTTCTTATTAAAAATGCAAATAGGAAGGAAAAATAGGTATCTTGTATAGGAACGTATCCCTGTCATTTGAAGAGGCTGCCAGCATTACCTCAACAAGATTCATGAATGAAAATCTTTGCATATGTCAGAAACATAACTCCACTGAACCTTGATAAATATCTTCACTATTTACATCACTGGAAAATAAATGAACATCAGACAATTATTGGGAAAATTGGCACTTACTAATCTTAATTTGTTACATTTTTTAGAATAAAGTTGTTTTATCTAACTATAGAAATGCCAAATGTTAATTGAATTTGCAAAGCTGCAAAATGGAAACACCATTCTGAATTATTACAGACATTCATTCTGCATTACACAGTGGAAGCTTAATTTTCAAACGTGTAGCATATATGAATGTAAGCCATCGATTCACAGTTTTCTAGAAAAATAACTAAATTTTTATCATAAATTCCGTTTGGTTTGTGGAAGAAACTTAATCTGTCAGTTTGACCCATCACCCTATCCTACACCAGCTTTCCATAGGACTGATTTTACCTACAAAGAGCTCGTTTAGAGACAAGGTATCAGAAGTAGGAAATTAACATCTTTGCCTTAGTTTCTTCCTCTACACATGCTGTCATTTGAAGAGATGGCTTAGGATCCATCTAGTCTTCTCCTCATTTCCAACCCCCCAGTTTCATGTCTGCAGATGTCACGTGCCACATCAGGGCCAGTTTCTGATAAGCAGTAAACACACTCTGGCATTGTTCCACTCTTGGCCCCATGAAACTGTGAGGTTATTACAGATAACCCCTGCTCTTGGCTGCCACAACCATATCTACAGGGTTTTAGCTTCCTTCTCAACACACATCAATAACATATCTGTCCAGTGGTATGTTGAAAGAGAGAACATCTTTCTCAGGGAACCATCAGTTTTATCTCTTCCTTTCCCTGATTCCTCTTCCCAGACTGAGAGGATCTGTCTAGTGTTAATGCCTGCAGCTTTGTTCTTTTATCATAGAATCTGTGGCTTTTTGGAAGTCAATGCCTATGGTGTTGAAAGTCAAAATCGCATTCTCTTCTTTTGCATTACACACCCCCAAAGTTACTGAATACTGTTGAGGAACTACAGATTAGGTAAAAGGAAACCAATAAATGCCTGAGACAAAATATTGGCTAATCCCTCAAAATACTATCCCATAACACATGACGTCTTTTAAAAAGTGGTTTGCACTTATAAATCATACTTTTAATAGATCATTTCATTCCAGCAGCAACACAAACCAAGAGATGATACTTCATACTTAAAATGGCTGAAATTTGATATCTAGAATATGCTTTAAATATGTTTAAAACCATTTAAACAGTTACATGATTTTCTGTAAGAGAAAAGAGAAGGGGAGAAAATAGGACTGTTATATTAGCACAGGCACATTATAGGATTGTAATTTAGTTTTTTTAACGGTGTGTTCATATTCATGTGAGTGAGCTAAAATAGTATGCTTCCCAGGACTTGTTTATTAATTACATGAAACGTGCAGTTGTAAAAACAGCAGTTTAACGTCAATCATACTTAAGAGCGGGGGAGAGAGATGATAAGGTTTGCAGACAGATATGATATATAGCCTAAGATAAAAGGAAGGGTCATGATTGGATCCAAGGCTTGAGATATGAGCAATTAAAAGAATAAACTTGCCATTTATTTTGAGGGGGTATTCTTCAACTGAAATTGTTTGTTTGTTTTGACAGCAAAGAATGAGAAGTTTCTTTATAAGAATATGGTAATATTTAGATGCATATTCAACACCCATGTGCATATTTTATGTAGGTTTCTAGATATATAAGTCAGGAATTTAGAGAAAATTTCGGGGCTAGGGTTAAGAACTTGGGAATGCTTAGTGAATAGGGATATTTAAAGTCAAGACACCCTGCAAGCAGCTGGGTAACTTGGTGGTGAGAGTGTGTGGAAGTTCTCTTCAGATTGCTCAGTCTTCTCAGTGAAATAGGAAGCAAGGTAATGTTCAGTGATTGCAGATGGTGGAAGACTTTGGGGAAGTTTGAGAAGAAAGGGGAAAGTTTAAAATTAGCCAAGAGTGGGGGAAAAGGAATGGAATAGGAAGATGTAGAATTCCCAGATACCACTAGGGGCTTATATCTATAAATAAATTCATCTCCTCAAGAGCATAGGTTACTGTAGCAGTTTGATATTATTGATGAATTCCAAAAAGAAATATTGGATTATGTTTGTAAACTGGTCTTTTCCTCTGGGAATATTAGAGTGTATTGGATTCAGAAGTTTTACTTTTACTTGATTAAATAATGATTAAGGCTTTGATTGGGCCACGTCAGTAGGACGCCAAGAGACGGGGACTCACAGAGAAACTGCACTGCAGAGAAGGAAGTTTGGAATTTTAATGCTGGAGCCCGGGGAAGTAAGCACACAGAGGAGCTTGGTCATGAGGAAGGAGAGAAGGCCCCAGGAAAAGAGACCAGCTGTTCGCCTGATAGTCTACAACTGGCCTTGTGAAGAGAAGCAAACGTGAACCCAGAGGCAAGCCCCGGGAAGAAAGGAACCCAGGAACCCTGAACCCTGGCAGACATCTGCAGCCATCTTGCTCCAACACATGACCACAGACTTTGGTGAGGGAAGTAAATTAGACTTTATGGCCTGGTAATTGTAAGCTTCTACCCCAAATAAATATCCTTTATAAAAACCAACTGATTTCTGGTATTTTGCATCAGCACCCTTTTGGCTGACTAATATAGTTAAATACCCACAATATTGTGTGAATGTCTAGCACATAATATTTAATAAGTATTCTGGGGGAATTGACATGTTTAAGTCCTACCCTTTGGTCCTGTGGATGTGAACCCATTTGTAAATAGGATATTTGAAGATCCTATTAAGATGAGGCCAAATTGAATAATAGTGGAGCTAAATCCAATATATTGGAGTACTTATAAGAAGAGGAAATCTGAGCAGAGACCCAGGTGACTGAGCAGGAAGAGTAGAACCCAGAGGAGGAGACAAAAGGAGACAGATTGCCATGTGATTGAGGCAGAGATTGAGTCACCACCAGAATTTGGAGACTTTGGAGAAAGCATGGCCTGCCAGTACCATGATTTAGGACTTCTAGCCTCCAAAACTATGAGACAATATATTAATGTTTTTTTTCAGCCAATCAGCCTGTGGTATTTTGTTATAGCAGCCTTGACAAACCAAGATGGTATTTATTGAATTAAATTGAATGCATCATTATGTTTCATCCTGACCTAATGTATGGTTTCTCATTCTTATCTATGATTTTTGTTACAGGAAGGAGAAATTTACATTTGCTTCCTTGATTCACCTTCCACATGACTTCTGGGACATAAATTAGAAGCCCTGCTGTTTGAAAATATTGGGGTCTCTCTCTTGTACATGATTTTTGTTGTATCCATTACTGCCCATTCTCAGTGAGGGATTTGCAAGCTTAGAGTAATGGATGACTGTTTTTGCTTGGGTCATCTTCATTGGAACTGACTAAGTGAATTTAGGAAAATAATTCAGCAATTTATCAAGAGTTGCTTTTCAAAGGCTCCTTCCTGCAATTGCATGCTTGTCTCAATCCCTCCAGCCCCTTCCTCACTCTACTTTCTCTTCCCTCTTTAAAATCTACTTCCTCTCCAAACATCCTTGAAAATGAAATGTCTCTCTTCAGTAGACTATTCCAGTTGAGTGAATAAAGAGGAAAATGAGAAACTCCTAGCTTTTTGTTTCTTTTTTTCCCCTCACCTCCCTAATGTCACCTGAAGGTCTCATTTTGTAATACCACAAACCTAAGATCAGTTTGCCTTGGGGTCAGTGTGCAGTAATTATCCTTTATATTTACCCCTGGGTTTTTTTTCCTGAGGACCCCCTGTGATGCTAACTCATGACCATTGAATCAAATTGAATTTAATTTTAAATGTCACATTGAAACTAATTTAATGCTGTAATTAAAGTAACTTATAGCTCAATCATTTTCCACTTTTCAGTATAGATACCCTCCCTTTGCTCTGCCTTTTACTGAGTGCCTCATGCACTGCATTGTGCTTGGCAGAGAAAGAAGACAGTATTGTAAAGTATTACGTGCCGTCTTTTTCCTCAGGACATTTACAATGTTCATAGGGAGACAAGAAATATATGCATTAGATTTTTTTTAAACCACTGTCAAATTTCAGTATAAGAAAGAAGTCCAGAGAATTGCATTTTGGTGTAGATGAGTTCCATTTAAATAGTGTCAGTTAAATGGTGTCAGAGGATGGGAATTCATTCAAGTGGAAAAGTCCTGTAGGCAGTTGAATATGCAGAACTGAAGCTCAGAGAATAGTGAGAGCTAGAGATAAAAATGAATTATTTTATTGCATATAAGTGGGTGGGTTTGTAAAAGAAACCCATGTAAATGTAGAAAAACAAAGAGTAGAGGATTGAGATGCTTCAACACATGTGGGATATTGCACCAAACTGTGGATTGAAATCTGCCTCTAACTCTTTCACCTGTGTGCTATGGTACAAATAATTATCTTCTCTGATACTCCATTTTCTTATTAAGTGGCATAATGAAATGTTTATACATAGTATATAAAACAAGTGGAAGTTTTTAAGCTATAAAACAGGTGGTGACTACTGAACACTCTCAAAAGATCAACAGAATAATCTGTTGATCAAACTAAGCCAATTTGATTGCTCCTACTGCAATAACAGACCCTTGACAGAGTCTTTCCAGTTTCTTGGAAGGGAAAGGTCAGAGGAGAATACTCATATGGCTTTGGAGTCTGGGCTCAAGTGGATTACTATAGCTCTTTCAGAGAGTTAAACTAATTGGATATAAGCAAAAAGTGTGATATAATAATTTCAGAGTAATGGCCACAGGAGATGAGGGTATTAAGTAAACTGTTGCTTAATAATCAAGCTGTGTTCCCTGGTTAATAATCTATTATCTCAGAGTGGACTTGTTTGTCTAGATGTGTTAACTCTTTGTCTGGAAAAAAATCATTTGCAAGAATTTCCTGAAAATAAAAGGTAAAATTGTTTTTTGATTGACAGCTTTATTTTCCTGGGTAAGAATTTCTGGAACTAGTTAAGTCAGGCTGACACAGGTCATCTTTATTCTCACTTCTCAGGCTATATGGCTGCAGGGAGTCTCAATTTTTGAAGAGTCACAAAAGTTCTAGATAATGAAATTCTTTTTCAAAGAGAGCATTTAATTTGTATTGTAAGACACCCATTATGCCAGTGGGAGAAAACTTATTCTTGACAATTTAGGATTTTTAAAATAGAAGCATCTAAATTCTCAGTTTAGTAATCCCTCATATTTCCTATTTGGTAGTGATAATATGGCAAAATTAACAGGTGTGATGGTGTGCAATTGATTTACAACAAAAGATAATAATGTTTAAGTCTATCAGTCTGGTAGACAGACTACAAGGCTTGAAAGATTAGCTCTAATAAGCAAGTCATGTTATTTAAACTCTGTGAGTTTGTTATATTATCTATAAAGTGGATATAACAACAGCACATAGTATATTGAATTGTTGTTTCACTACTGTAATGAATTGATACATTCAAAATACTTAGAATAATACTGGTCCATATAAAAAATTAGATGAGTGATAGCTATCATAAAAATAATAATTAAAATTGTTGTTATTAATTACTTATCCTGTACTGATAAGTTTTTAATAACATATTCACTGATATGTTATTAAAAACATAACCAAGGCTTTGATTGGAATGTCATATTTGAGAAAGATATCTGTTTAATCAGATATAACTAGGCACTTTAAAGGAACTAAGGTTGGCTTTATGGAGCCAATGCTTACAAAGCCTTTGTGGAAAAATTTACCTGGTACGTGGTTTACAGCGTTCCCAGCCTTACAAGTGAGTAAGGAAGATCACTTCCAGACAGGCCCAGGTACTATATAATATTTGGGGGGGGGACCCCAAGAAAAGAGGAATTCACTCATATTTATAGGTACTGCAAGTGAAATCTGGTGGTGAATTCCTGGTTTGATTTCCCAAACTTGAATGTTGTGTAAAGATCCAATCTAAGATTCCTTAAGAAAACTTTCAGCAAAGCAAACATAAAAAGGTCTATTTACTATTAAATACCATTCTAGTTGCACCTATATAAATAATCAGGCCAAATTTAATAATGCCAGCCTTATTTTATGATCAAGAATAATCTTTCTTTGGTCAAAGTGAGGGTGAATATAGAAAGAAATTTTGTGCTTCAGTAGAGAACTATAGCACACTCCTATGGGTTATCAGATTATGTTTCTGTTCATTGTTTTACATCTCTTCTGTACATTGTATTACAACTCTAGACTACAGAGAACTTAAGGTTTTGTTACTTACTTGTAAACTGAACTCGATCCTGTTATCTTGCTGATATTGTCAACTCACTGTTTTTTTTTTAATTCAGTTTTTTAAAATATATAGCTAAAACTCTACAAACTAATATTTTCACTTTTCATCCCATCTTCCTGTCTCGTTGTTTTAGTTTGCTAAAGGTTGCCAAGGTAATATAAAATAATTGCGGTTGGTTTTTTATAATGGAGATTTATTAACTTACAAGGTTACAGTTCTGAGGCTGAGAAAAATGTCCAAATCAACATCAGGTAAAGCTCTTTACTCAAAGACACCACTGTGTGTGATCCTGAACTACTTTATCACAATCTGCTGGTCTCTGCCTTCCCCTCCAGCTCCATCGCTTTCAGGTTCTGGCTGCTCCATCTGTGGCTTTCTTTCAGCTTCTTTGTTTTCTTCTGTGTCCTTGTGCCTTTTTCCTCTGTCTTCATCCCATTTATAAAGGACTCCAGTAAGAGGATTAGGACCCACTCTGGGTCATGCCTTACTGAAGTAATCTAATCAAAGTCCCTTAACTGATGTAAATGTAATGAGAAGGTCCCACCTACAGTAGGGTCACACCTACAGGAATGGATTAGCTCTAAAGATCTGATCTTCTGTGTGAGACACACAGTCTCAAACTACCACATTTGGCATCACTGAAAAAACTGAAACCTAACTGCCCAGATCCTTATAGAGACTCTAGTTTGCCTAAGAGCTGGACTTTTTCCCATGATGTAAGAAGCACTATAAGCTAAAGTTCAACAACATAATATATTCCACAAAATACTCATTGATGCAGCACCTCATACAGGGGCTGGATTTTCCCCAGATATGCCACTGTCTAAGTCAATAAAAAAAGCCATACTTGCCCTTAGATGAGAAGTGACCATGACTGTGGACACCACCAAAAGCATCCACATCTTAGCTTAAATAAAGTCAAGTAGTACTGCTGAGTAAAAAACAAAACAAAACAAACAAACAAAAAATGATTTTCATCCATTGGGAAAAAAAAGAACTGAAGAATAAGGAAATAGGTTTGCTCATTGCTACTGGGGTGTCATTATATCTAGACCATTTCACTGACAGAGAATGACAGGGAATGCAGACAAGCTCTAGGAACTGGAAAGGTCAATAAAACAGAGTTTTCCCTCAGTTTCCAGAAAGAACCAACCCTCCTGACAACTATACTTAAGCCTAAACTTTTTACTTTGGATTTCCAGGACTGTACGATAATGAATTTGTATTGTTTTAAATCACTAAATTTGTTGCAACAGTAGTAGGAAATGAGTACAACTTCTAAGATCTTTCTGTGTCAGAACTGAAACTGGAAATCCCTGAGAGTGTTTGTTTCCTTCTAGATTGGGTGTACCTGGCTCTGGAAGGGGGATGGAAGTAGATGGGATGAGGTTGAAAGATAAGAGGGATGCATTCCTACAGAATGTTTTTCAACCTTGGCTAGAAATTAGCATCTCCCAGTGTGGTGGACTAAATTATGTGCCCCAGCATAGACATGATCTTTAGCTTAACCCACATTCCTGTGGGTGAGAAATCATTGTAAATAAGACCTGTTAAAGATGTTATTTTTAGTTAAGGTGGGACTCAACTGAATGAGGGTGGGCCTTAATCTGGATTACTGGAGACTTTAGGAGACTTTATGAAGAGAAAGCTACAGGAATGAGCCAGAAGCAGGAAGTAAATGGGAACCTGGATGAGAAAGGAGACGACATCTCCTTGTGAGAGGAGGCAGAGCTAAACCAAGGAACCCTAAGGATTGCCAGCAAGTCAGCACCAGAATGCCACAGTCTTTGGGGAGAAAGCAAGCCTTGCAGATATCTAGATTTTGGACATCTTCTAGCCCCGAAACTGTGAGCCCATAAATTCCTGTTGTTTAAGGCTATGCATTGTGTGTTATTTGTGATAACAGCTCAGGCAAACTAAGATACCCAGAGAACTTAAAACAGACTGTAGTATGCAGAATTCTAAAGTTGCCCCCTCAAGGTTCCTACTCTCTCATTATTCAATCAGACACTACACTACATACTGCTCAGAAGAGGCTTTTCAAATGAAAGTATGATTACTAATCAGCTCACTTGAAAATAAAAGCTTATCCTGGATTATCCATGAAGGCCCAATGTAATCACATGAGAACTTACAAATGGAAGAGAAAGACAGAAGAGTCAGAGAGATGAGACAGAAGGACAGATCAGGGAAATTTGATGTATGAGAAGAAATAAATCTGGCATTGCTAACTTTGAAGATAGGGGAAAAGGATCATAAGCCTTGGATTGTTAGAGGCCTCTGGATGCTGGGAACAGCTCTTTGTTAATAACCATTAAGGACACTTGGACCTTAGTCTTACCACCACAAGAAATTCAGTTCTGCCAACAATCTGAGAGAACAACAAAACCGAGTCAGCCCTAAAGCCTCTAGAAAAATACACATTCCTGCTGACATTTTGATTTTGGCCTTGTGAAAACTTTAGGCAGAGGAACCAGCTGAGACACACTCTATCTATGTTCCTAACTTACAGAACTGTGAGATAATAAATTTGCATTTTTAAGCCACAAAGTTGGGGGTACTTTATTACAGCAATAGTAGAAAATGAATACGCAAATGAACAAAATGATACTTGGATCCCATCCCAGAAAAACTGAAATATAATCTCTTGGTAGGAGCTTGGCTAGGGCGTGGAATTCTTATTTTAAAAAGTCATTAGAAAATTTGGATAAACATTGAAAACCTTAGCTTTCTCATTTTGCCCAGGACTTGCTTTCATGGTTTGAACAATGAAAGTCCTTTGTCTCTGGAAAGCCAGAAACTTGTGTCTCTGGAATCCCTGCATTATAGGCGAACCTACAAGGTTGGTATCTTAGTTTACCTAGACTGCTATAACAAAATGCTCAAGCTTAAACAACAGAAATTTATTGGCTTACAGTTTGGAGGCTGGAAGTCCAAGATCAAGGCATAAGCAGACCACATCTTCTAGTGGTGGTTTGCTGGCAATAAATTTCTGCCTCCATCACATGGCAATCTTTCTCTTTCTGTCTATTCCAATGGCTTGAACTTCCATGTCCAAATTTCCTTTGCTTTAAAGGACTCCAGTCATACTAGATAAGTACCTACCCTGACTCAGTTTCACCTCATCTTAATAAGATCTTCAAAGATCCTATTTACAAATGAGTTCATACCCTCCAGGCATGGAGTTAGGACTTGAAAATATCTTTGTGGGAGTCATTATTCAATCTACCACAGTTGGGTACCATATATACACCATCCTAAATGAAGCAGAAGCTATATGGAACATTTCAGAGATGACTTTGGAATTGTAACTTGGCAATCACTTTTAAATACCCTTCAAATTACTGGGCAAATAGTTTCTTTCATACCATTCACGCAATGTTTGCCCTGTCTTCACTCACAATAGTCATTCGCCTGCTGAGCTTTACCTCTGTGTCTTTGCATATTTTCATGTAGTTGCATGGAGCCTAACTAAAACTGACACCTAACATCTGTTGTTCCTTTTCAGAAACTCCTGCATTGTCATTTGGACACTTATTATCAACAGTATGTGTCTTACAATATTTCCAAAACTTCCTGAAATTTTACCATGTTATATACACAATGTGCTGGGCATTTGCACATATAACATCTGAATTAAACTAAGAAGTGGTAGCCATTCATATTACATTAAATAGCCATTCATGCATTTATGATTTTTTTTTTTTACTTTTCCTGAAAGATATTCAATATTCAATCTTTAGTATGTACATGTATGGTTTATTTATACATCATTGTGTGACAATATTTATATCATCTTTGCTTTATGGTAACTAAACTCTTATTGTAATTTATCTTAAAGATGACTACTTAAGCAGACCACATCTTCTAGTGGTGGTTTGCTGGCAATCAATTTCTGCCTCCATCACATGGCAATTTTTATTAAAACAATTCCTTCTCAAAATTAATTTTCTGTCATGAATAAAACAATATCATTAAAACAACTATTTACAGTCATCCATGACCTATCAGTAATCATAGCATTCTTATTTTCTATGAAAACTTTCTTGCTAACCTATATTCAAAGAGGCAGAAAATTTATTTAGCATGTTCATTGCGAATTTTTCAGGTGAACCTACACACATACACGTATGGGTTGTAAGGCAAAATGACTTGATATTTCTAAATGGACCCTTAGTATGAAAATGACAAATATATTGATCTAAAACAGTTTACCTATTTACAGATTGGAATAAAATGCAGAAAAAAAATCACAAATAAGAATAGTATATGTCAGGTTGCTAACTTTCAGATATATAATCTAAACAAAGCAAACATAAGAACAGGAAATTAAGCTCTACAAGGATGTGCTGCTATGATTTTTTCATTTATCAATGAAAATAAATAAAGATTAGGAAGTCAAGTTGTTTTTTCAAAGGCAATTAAATAAAGCTTTCAATAGAAGAAATACCTGCTTAAATTAATACAGCACATCCTGACTTTTTCTTTGAAGATATATTAACTTATCTTTGCTGATTCAATCTGAATAATCAGGCCATTTGAGTACCAGGAAGAGACCTGGATTGAAACAGCCATTAGGTTTTGTATTTTACACAAAAAATCCTTAAGGTAGAATATCCTTATCAAATACTGATATATTTCATATTAAATATTAGCTTTACAAAATTTATTTTCTACTTTCATATTTTACATTTACCCTTTGAGAACATGAACCATGAGGGTAGAAATTATCCTTGCATTTGTCATATCATATCCTTCTTCACATATAAATAAACATAATCATTTTAGCTAAATTGATTTTTAGCTCAAGGAAATATAAATATAGAGGAGATATGAATATCCTGCATCATTTTAACCAAAATATCCCTCTAGTCTCAAGTTAGATTGATTGACTCTTGTCTTTTAAAACTACTTCCAGAATTACTTTGCACTTTCTTTGTTTGAAGGACATTTATACCCAAATGAAGTGTTTTCTGAACTATCAAGAAGTTGAGTTTTTTCACCTTAGGGAGGATTAAGTAAAGTTAATATCAGTTGATCAAGATAGTGCACACTTCAAATCACTCTCTAAATTGTCTAATTTTATATCAAGTTGGAATCCCCACCCATGTTTCCACTACATGTCCAAATGAACTGAAAATATATAATTTGTTCCTCATGATTGACTTGGTCAAATAACTACAAGACAGAATCTAATATGAGTAAATTGGGCTTAGTTACTCCCCATCCCCAATTTATATATCTTTAAAAGCAGAACTAGTGAGATGTGGAAACAAGGGATTATAGAGTCACTCATTGTATGGACATATCCAAAGTGACCTGTTATGTTTTATGTCCTTGAAAAATCCCCATCACTTGAGAATCTCTGGCTTTCCTCTTGCCAATAAAATAAGACAAAGGTGATGGGATAGTCACTTCTGTGACTATATTACATTATATAAGACCCTGACTTAGCAAACTAGAGCCAGAGTATCCTACTATTCTTGAAGAAGAAAGCTACCATGTTGTGAGAGGAACTGTGAAGAGTCAGGTGGGAAGAAACCTCAGGATCTCTCAGAGCTAAGAGAAGCTCCCCGCTGACAACCGGCATGACCCTGAGCTACCAACGGACCCAGATCAATCAAGTGTAGAATCCTAATACCTGGAAAGTACTAGTTAATAGAAGCATGTTGTTTTAAAACTTCTAAATTAGTGGTAATTTGTTACACAGTAATAGATAACTAACATATCCATGCATGTTTTGGTATATAAAAAGCCTTAGGCAGTTTTAACAATATCTTAGAACTTAGAACTTTAATTTGCTTTACATAAAACAGAGTTTGTTACAAATGGAGCCTTAACAGTTTTATATATAGTTTTTCTATAATATAAAAAATCTTTGTTGTCAAATGATCCATCAACCTTAAGGATAGCAATATGGTAGAGGCCTAATTTAAATGGAAAATAATTCTTTAATAACAAATAAAAATACAGTAATGATAACTTGTTTCATGTAATATTTCATGTAAATTTTAATATGTCATGTAAGTTTTAGGTCACAGCAAAGTCACACACCAAATACAAGACACTCTCATATACCCAACCTCCTCCCACATTCCTCACCCCATATTAAATCCTTTTTGTATGTGGATGGTAGCATTGTTATAACTGATATACAGATAGTGAAACATAGCTACAAAACATTGTCAATGGTTTACAGTTTGGTTTACATTTGGATCGTACACTTTTATAAATTTTGATGATATTTACCATGTCCTGTGTCCATCACTGTCAGGTAATGAAAAACATTTCCATCGACCACTAAATACCCCCTGTGTGATCTATTCTGTTCCTCCCTCCCCATTCCTCTGGGTCCCATGATGACTCCCTGGCTTGACTCATTGGATGACAAGGTTCATAGTTAAAAGCAATAAGAGGTCATGACACACTGGTTTGTCCTCCACTATTAGGA
>JAQZBX010031121.1:0-26472 GCA_029593785.1 Cabassous unicinctus
AATTAAGCTATGGCGATGCTTTCTCTTTATTTATCCTTTCTTTTTTCTTTTAAAATCAGGCATTTATAAACAAGAAAGCATACATTAATTACATAAAAATAGTTTTCGAATAATAGAGTAAGTCATATCGTCATTAGCAACAGTGAAGGCAATGCTTTCTTATCACATAGATTTTTTTTTACACAGTATTAGCCTCTTTGCCATTGAGTGATTTGTGTAGCAGTTCTTAACTCCATTATTGTCTCCAGGATTTTCTTCTAGGCTGCTGTCACCCTGTCTACAGATTTTGATGTTGGCATATTCTTAACTTACCATAAAGTATCAACTGAAGGTTTTAGACAACTGTTAGGAATTCAAGTTAAATGGCAATTAAACTCAGCACATGCAGTACCAACAATGCACAAAACTCAATTCAAATGGCAAAATCATGGACATTTATGACCAAGTTTGTAGATACTTGGAAGTATGTTGACTATCTCCTTGCTGATAGCTGTAATATGCTATGGATTATAAAATGCAGTATGATTTAAAAGATGTTGAAATAAAAAATTGAGTTCTATGGAAAAATATATTACACACAGAGAACTTCACCATGTATTTAATAAGATTTGTAATGACTGTATAGTATTTCATGTGGAATGACCATAATTTATTTAACTATCCACCCTAGCAGGACCATCTCACTGCTAGTGCAATATGTATTTCAGTCCCAATTATATCTAGTTACAGTCCTTTCTGAACTAAGCCACATTGTGTACATTTTAAATAAAAAAGAGTGATGATACTACAGTGAAAAGATTGAAGGGAGGTAAGTATTTGCAGAGAGAAAAAGTGTGCTGGAGGCATTTAATGCTTTCTTTATCTCTTGTTTTTCAGCTGTCACTGATAGAGACATTTTGGGGAATAAGTGTCACACAAGCAAGTTGAGATATTTATTTAAAAAATAATAACATAATAATCAGTGGTATTTCCTCCCCTCTTCATATTTCAAAATTATCATAGTTCACGTAAGGACTAAGAGAGTGGTAAAATGGCCAAGAGTATAAGCAGTTTGATGTTGGTCCTGATTTTGTGCTCACGGACCAAAAATATTAGAATAAGCCTCAGTAGATTTATAAAAATAGATTGTATTATTTCTATTGCCATAGTTAATCGGGATTCTCCACTTAACAGGCAAAAACTGAATAAACCTGTTCTATGCAGAACCTTGGGCTTTCTTACCCTGCTATTATTAGTAGGCATAGAGAAAGGAGGGAGTGGAAATTAGAAAACCATATTGAATTCTAGTAAGTACTTTTTAAAAACTGGGTTGGATTTCAGGGAGTTAATGATTTTTGAAAACTATTTTAGTACTCTACTAAGTGATAAGTTCTAGGTCATGCAAAGATTGAGTTTTTAAATATTCTTTGGGAGAGATGGTGGACTCAGTTTTTAGTATCTCTATTATTTTATTGGTATTATTTAAATATTTACATGCAAAAGCCTCATCTTTAATCACCTCAGCTTTCATGTTAGAATCTTTTCTATCAGTTTTAATAAGTAGCAAAAGCTGGAGGTTCAAATTGATCATTGTTTATGGTTTGTATTTTCCAAAGCCTGGTTGCTTTTTGACAACAGATTTGATTATTGGTGCCAAGGGATAGTCTCTTGAGTGAATTTGTAACATGTTGTTTGTTAAGGTAGATGAGTTGGTAAAGTTTATTCTTCTAGGCTCAAGTGACTTCTGGCCTACACGAAGGAGCAGAAATGCTAAATTACTTTTCTGAACTATTTTACAACTTTTGAGCAGACATGACTTTATGTAATGAGAGTACAAAATTCCATATAATAGGTAATATTTTCTTGATAGATATTTATTGATTTTTAGTAGCAAACTATAATAAAAAAGATTATATAGTTCCCAGTTTTTTACATCATGTTATATTTGGCTAACTGGATATTCATTTGTGAGATTTTACTTGGGGAATGTTACCCTTTCAAGTCATTGGTATTTTCTCTATCAATGAAGGGGATAGTTATTATAAGTGATCTTAAAAAAATGAAAACTACATACTCATGGCCTTTTCAATACTATTTATTTATTTATTTATTTATTTATTTATTTATTTTTGGTGCGTTGCTTTGTTGCATGGGAGCCTTGATCGAACCCGGGTCCTCCGTATGGTAAACAGGAGCTCAATTGCTTGCGCCACAGCTGCTTCATTTTTCAATACCATTTAATATAAGCATCTTCCAAGGGTTTGCTGCCTAAGATTAGTATTATTTAGTGTTATTGTTATCTTTTTGTTATCATAAGTTAAAAATTATAAGAATTACTGCTTCTTACACATCTTTAAGCAGCTCAGCTTTCATGTTACTATCTTTCCTGTTGTTGGGGAATTTTACTTGCTACTAAAAGTAGTTTATGATAAAGGAAGTATTTGTCAGGGAAAAGCTGTAAGGAAGAAAGGCTGTCTGTTTAAGATTTAAAGTTTTGGGGAGCTGGTATAACTCAGAGGTTGAGCGCCTGCTTCCCATGTATGAAGTCCAGGGTTCAATCCCTGGTACCTCCTAAAAAAAAAAAAAAGTTTGCCAAGGCCTCATTGTCTCCAGAACTCTGTTTCATTGTCAGCAAACAGATTTTTTTAGTTGATAGCTAAAGCTTAAAATCATACATCTAATTTGTGACATAGTAAATTCACATATGGATACCTGGTAATAAGTTTATATTTATTGTTTTTATAACATAAATCTCTTTTTAATTCATATATAAACTACATACATTAAAACATTTCAGTGGAAACACAAGGCAGATGAAATTTTCTGCCCCAAATTAACATTACCTTTTCCTAGTCATGTATGAATTAAAAATTACTTCTCTGGAGAACATTTGATAAAAAAAGAATTTAAAACTTTATTATTTTGGGCTTTAAACATATGAAGAGTTTTGTGGGCATGGTGGTATGCATGCTGTTGTAAAGGTGAACATAACAAAGTATCCAAACACATATCTATGAGCCACAGAATTAAATCATGAATAATTTGCAAATGAAAATAATATATACTGTCTTGGTCTTTAAAAAGTGGGAGTAATGCTTTGGTAAAGCCAAAATAATTTTGTGAGGTTTGGGTTAAAAACAAAGTTTGGAAGCTATAATAGCTATTTTATCCAATAGTTTCTAATGTCCAAATCACATTTTACACTCTTAGAAATAGGGAACACTTTATTTATACCAGTGGGCCTATTAAATAGGGAGAGATCTTTTAATTTTAATTTATTATTAATATATTTTCCTATTATTTGGGTCTGTTTTGGTGAAACTTGGTAGAAAGCCTCAGAAAAGTGAATGTATATGAAGAAACATGACCACTCCCTCCCTTGGATCTTTCTGCAAATGAATGAAGAGGAAAGAGGGAAGAAACTTTAGAAAGAGTCACTTGATAGATAAGTATCTTGTGGGAGACTGATGCAGGGGAAAGACTGATTGTAAAATAAGGACATGATCCTTAAGAGGATAATGTGGAAAAAAAATCTAAAGACCATACTTTCATTCTCATATTTTTTATTCAATTGGCAAATTGAACAGTAGAGTAGGAGAAATCCAGGTCATGAAATATATATATTATTTTAAAAATGATTATATGTATTTCAATATATTATTATTATTGAAAACAATGAAATAACTAGGTGGAAAATAAGTCAGTATTTGCTTTGGAGAAGCAAGTTCTTAAGAGCTTAGGAATAAAAATGAGATGTAACCTTCTGGACACTTGGGAGATATCAGAAATTATGAACAATGGTCAGTGCTGTGGATCAAATTTGTGTGTTTAAATTTAACTCCAAAAAGGAAATCTCTAGGGATGTATTTGGTGTTTTATCTCATGTCCTGTATTAAACTTAGAAAATTTTTGATAAAATTGTATAGTTAACAAAGGTAAAACATGAAAACTGAACTTAGGAAAAGTGTGTAGAGAAAGTGTGTTTTAATGACTAGAAATGTGCAATCAGGTAAGTCTGAATTTTAGGCCTAAAATTTTGAAAAGAAGCACAACATAAGTTAGAGAGCTACAAAGTACCTGCATATTTTTCTTTAGAATTTTGAGACTTAAAAAAGCTTTAAATATTATAAACAATGTTCAGTCTGTTAATATAGAGCCACATTAGTTAAATTGTTATTCTTTTATAAAAGAAGCTTTCTTCCTCCAAAAACTATGTGTAGTTATTAACAAGCATCTGTTTAAACTGTAGATAACATTATTTTCCACAGATTTATACATTTGGCCCTCATTGTTTTGTAATATGCTAAAAGTGTATTTTTCTTATATACCATATTTGTTGAATAGTGTATGTGTATGATTTTCTGTGGGGACTAATATGTGTTTACAGTCTATGACAGAGGTAAAAATGTTCCATGCCTGAGCAGTACTAATAGTTTCTGGTATTATCTTATTTCCCAGAAGATAACTTTCTGTAAGAACATGTGTGTTCTTTAAAAAAGGAAATAAATAAAATTTAAAAGGACTCTATCATGGAAAGTCTTGTTATATTTTTGTTAAATATATAAAATATAAATATATAAAAGAAGAAACAATTTTTAACTCTACTTACTTGGTAAATAGGATATATAAAACAAAATTGAAATATTAGTTATGAAATAAGAAAATTTTAAGGAGCTCTAAAAGGAAAAAATGCGTTTGACCATTTACATAACTCCTTCAAATAGATATAATGATGGAGATGGTGGGGTAAGCTTTTTCCATGCTTTATATCTTTTGATCCTCAATAATAACTGTTATTTATCCTCATTTTCCAAATGAGGAGATTGGGGCTTAGAGAGGTCAAATAACTTGATAAAGGTCACATCATAAATGGCAGAGTTGCTGTTACAGAATTTACAGGGTAATGGGATAAAAAGAGAGTTACAGTAGAAATATGTATGCAGTAAATACGTGTTACCAACAGGACTAGTAGAGTATCAGGGAGCTTCTTGCAAGGGCAATGAATTCTGATCCAATACTCAGGCAGAGACATTACAGTAGAGTTGGGTTGAGCTAGACAGGAATGAAAGGGAGGTTATTAATAATTATATTGGTACAACAAGAATAAACAAAAACTGTTCTGGGCAAACCCAGATGTTGGGCAGTGTTAAGCACTTTGAACTTTATTCTAGGAGCATCAAACATCACTGAAGTGTTTTAAATTAAGGGAATTACATGATCAGATGTGTGTTTTAGAATAACTGACTCATGTGGAAAATGGTTTTGGGGAGGCATGGCAACTATTTAAAGAGACTTTCAGTAATTGAGGAGAGTATTGAGGGCAGCCAGAATAATGTAGTAGAAAGAAATAGATAATTTTAAGAGAGATTTAGGATATAGAATCACAAGAAATTGGTGAGTAATTAGATGTGGGTGTCAAGGGAGGCATATTATTTGGATATGTATTGTGGGTAGAGGGAGAAGCAAGGATGGCACTGGATTTCTAGCCTAGGAATTTGATGTAGGATGGAGTCATTCACTGAGATGAGAATAGAGAAGGAGTGAGGATGATGATGAATCTGTTTTAAATTTGATCATTAATTTTTTAAAATATTTTAAACTTTGAAACAATCTAATGTTTACAGGGAATTGTAGGAAGATGGAAGAATAGGAACCTCCAGTGATCAGTCCCTCCACCAGAACAATTATTAAACAGGCAGGAACAGGCAGGTCTGAATCAACTATTTAGAAACTCTGATGTACAGTAGAACATTGCTCATCATCCAAGGAAGATCAAGAGGAAGAGGCTGGTAAAGTACCATAAATGCCAGTAAATTGTGCACCAGGCAGTTATCTTCACCCAGCCTCTACTCTTCAGCAGGCAGCAGTGGGGTCTGGCCCCTGGCTTAGCTTGCTGGTGCCAAAAAAGTACATAATAATCCACTTCCCCAAGATTTGGGGTGGACATGGGCCCATCTTTGATCATGGCTTTTGATAAGCTACTTTGTATGACTGGGGGCTCAGCTCTGAGGATGGCCTTTGTTCCATTCCGCTCTAGCAAAAGGTGCTGGAGACTTAAAGATGGTAGCCTTTCTCAGAGATGGAGATGATACTGAGCAAATGAGGGTTCTTTCTCCCCGACATGCTCTGAAGACCAATCCTTGAGACACTGGGGTTACAAAGAAACCCCAGTTTGTTTGCATAAGCAAAGTAGGTCAGTGGGCTCGAGCAGGCAAAATACTGCCTCCTAGATCTGCAGAAATATTAACTAACAAAATATTAAATTCCTATACTAAGGAATTCTGCTACATTCTCTAATAGAGTGGCAAGAATCTCTAAAGTATATGGGTAATGCCTAGCAAAGGAGGATAGACTCATATGTCAAGCCCTTGATATTGATGCTTGTACTTATGAACCTTGTTCTTATGGAATTAGAATTTAGCCTAGTGTTATATATTGCCTAAGAGTTATCTCCTGAAAGCCTCCTTGTTGCTCAAATGTGACCTCTCTCTCAGCCAAACTCAGCAGATAGACTCACTACCTTCCGCCTGTCATAGGACATGACTTCCAGAGATAAGCCTCCCTGGTACCAAGGGATTATTACCAAGTGCCAACTAGCGATGCATTTGGAAAAAGATCTTGACCAAAAGGGGGAAATATTAAATACAAGTGAGTTTTTTATGGCTAACAGATTTCAAAGTGAGTCGGGAGGTCATTCCAGAGATTACACTTACACACATCTCAGGAGGATCTCACTACTGCCACAGTAAATAGTGCCTCAAGCTTGGGTGCTCCTGAGGGCTCTAGAGACATCTAGATGCTATAGGCAGGCAGAAAACCCCAGGAAATCAGCACCCCACTGGTGGGCCTTTCTTTGGAATTTATGATAACCTATCTCTCCACTGTAACAGAGTTAGACTCATTTATAATTTTCCTACACATTGTTCTTATGTCTCTTTTTATTTGAACAAATAATTAGTACTATACTTGTTAAATATATCTACCAGATACTTAAATCTTCTGGCTGTTCATATGTTGGTTGAGCCCTGAATCTCAGAAGAGTTGCAGCCCACACCTACTCTCCAGTTCATTGGACTTGCCCAGGACAACCAACAAAAGGATGATGGATAACACTCATCCTAAAAAACAGTATCTACAACTGCAAGCAAGACAGTTCCAACCCATCTGCCCCATGGAAACTAAGTCCCCTCTCAATCAGAAGCAGAGTGGGCATCACCATCCCAAAATCCTGAAGATTGAGGAATGAGCAAACATAAGGTAGGAATGCAAATATGGACTAAATTAGACTTATTATTCTAGTAATGGAAGAACTTATAACATTGATATAAAGGCAGTGGTCATCAGAGGTTCTGAGGGGAGGAAGAAGGAAGAATAGGTGTAACCTGGGGCCAGTTTTGGGACATTGGAATTGTTCTGTAGGATATTGCAATACAGACACAAGCCATTATACATTTTGTCAAAACCTATAAAGTGTGGTGCAAAGTGTAAACCATAATGTAAACTATAGACCATGGTTAGTAGCAATGCTTCAATACGTGTTCATCAATTGCAACGAATGTACTACACTAATGAAAGATGCTGTTAATGGTGGAAAGTGTGGGAGGATGAAGGGATAGGGTATATGGGAATCCTCTATATATTTTTTGTTGTTGTTCACTTTTTATTACACTGAACACAGGAGAAAAGTTTGAATGATCCAAAATTGTCATGGCAAAGAATAAATTATATATTATTGGTCTGACTCAGAATCATTTAGGTTTGACACTTAGCCTTTGAACAAAACACAAAACAACAAAAATAATCCCAGAGTATGCTGGAGTATAATGGTCAACTATTAAACATTTCCAAGCTATTCTCACATGGGATGTTTCCTGAAGATATGTGAAAAAATAGCTAGGATAAGAATATGAAATACTCATCCTCACACCTCACACAAAAAGGGAGGCTAGAAAAGGGTAATGCATCAAAATGATTAGCAAGTAACTATTTTATGTATTTACCAGCAATTTGAGGCAGACATGAATGAACAGGATTGCTTGGAGGATGATCCTGATTGAAAAACATTTCAACGTATCCACAGTCCAGTCAGATACCATGGTATTCTATAGTATAAACAACTGCTCGGTGATATTTTCATTTATTTTACTTATAGTAATAAAGCTTTTTCTGTCTCATACATGATTGAACACATATTTTGCGCTAAAATTAAGTCACAATTGAAGAAACAATGGTTTATTTTTCTACTCAAATGACCAAGCTGCTGAATCTTAAAGCTTCAACACATTTTGTATCTCATTATATTCATTGAACAGTAAGATCTTATATTTTGATTATTCTTGGTAAACAGTAATTTTGTTTCACCAGTGGCTTTCAAATGCCATGACAGGTGGTTTAACATGGTAGCAGCTGCTTTTAGGGGATTATATTAAATGAATCCTCATTTCCAGTGCAATCTTTCATTGAAAGTCCATCCATCAGGACTTGTCTATCGTGGTTGGCCAAGGAGTCCTGCTTTGGCTGCCAGGGCTTTATTCTGCTGAATATGGTATTCCTGAAATCTCATGGATATTCTTTGTGTCATTTTAAAATATTTCTGTAAGCAATGTTCTGAACAGGTAGTCTCTTCAGGTTTTACTTCTCTTGTTGTGAAGTCTTTAACACAGTACAAAAAGCAGGTTTCTATAAGTTTATTGTAGGTTCCAAGAAATTCTTTAAACTGTTTTATCTGATCAGATTCTGGTATTTGTGCAGCCATATTCTTTTGGTATGTTTATTAGTTACCTTTTCTGATGCATGAGTTTCCTTTCTGTTCTGGAAAAGTGGTTGTCCAACCTTTGCTTGAATGTCTCCAGTGAGGTCGGATTTGTTACTTAAGCACAGACTCTCACATCCTACACCAGGGCGAGGATGCGGGACAGCGCGGCTGGTCGAGTCTGGGGGTGATGGGCCGGGGTCAAGGCAGGCGCCACCGCAGCTAAACGGGCTCCTCTATATTTTTGATGTGGCATTTATGTAATCTCAAGCTTCTTTAAAAAAAAAAAAAAGAGGAGGGTAAAGTGATTACCATCACAATAGTAAGCATACACAAGGGTAAGCCTAGTTTTGGTGTAACCATAAATAAGGATAAGGTAAGTCCTGAATATCACAATAGTAATCATATACAAGGGTAAGGTTAAGTCTAGAGTAACCATAAATAGGGATGAGACCTGTTTAGAATGACCTTTACAATAGCAAGTCTAGCTTTCCTCACTGTTTTGTAAAATTCCCACTCTTGGGGATAATCTGGACCTTCAATCTTTTTGGTTTCTTCATGCTGAAAAAGGGGCAGCAACATTATGGGGTAGAGGAATGAAGCTGGTGGTCTTTCTTGACCCTGGGTTTCAGGGCTTATCTGACATAGGAATAATTTAGAGACTTTCTGAAAAAATAAATTTAGTAAGTAAATTGAGAATTATAGGTTTAAGTAGCCATGTTATATTGGGGAAATAATTTTATAGTTTGTTTTTTTTTTAGAGCCCAGAGCATTCTTGGGGCTTTGCCTACAGTGACAGTTTGCGCTACCTGGCTGAAACCTGCATAAAAGTAACCTCCAGAATGACATCCCAACTCTATTTGAAAACTCTTAGCCATCAAAATCTATTGTTTATTTCTTTTGCCCCTTTGGTTCTAATCCCATGTTGTCAGGGAGGCTCATCACTGGGAGTTGTCAAGTCTTGCATTGCCAGGAATAAATTTCTGGAAGTCAAGTCCCATATTATCAGGGAAAACTTTATCACTGGGAGTCCCATCCCACTTAGGGGAGAAGGTAAGAAAATTTGGCTTAGAGAGGCAGGCCACATTTGAGTAGCAGAAATTCTCTAGAGGTGACTCTTAGGCAATAATTATATTTAGGAATAGCTTTTTCATTACAGAAATAAGTTTCATGAGTGCAAGCCTCAGATAGGGTTCAGCTTACTAGCATGTTTCTTTTTCACAGGTTTACCTTGCAGAGTTCTACCACTCCAATAAATTAGGAGCTCCTATGGTTTGAGAGAGTGGTAGAAATTTCCCAGGTGGAGAAGTTTAATATCTCTGTTTTTCCAGGACCCTTAGGGGACTTTGCAAATACCTTTCTATCTTATGCCCACAACAATTTGAAATGTGTCAGGGTATTATAACAATTATGTACAGTATATAACAATTTCATTCACTATTTTAGGTTCCATGTTAACTATGCTGTTTATATAAGCTGACTAGGCAGGGTGAATAGATAGTGAGCCACAGAAATTTAAAGAATTTTCTTGACAAAATAAACTTCATCTTCCTGGTCTCCTTAGTACTTAAAGTTTTAAAATATTGGTAATATTACCTTTTTCCTTGTATTCTGATTCTCCTTAGTCTTTATTCTCATTTACTTCTTTAAAAATATATTTTTTATTTCTAAAAGATACTTAGATTATATAAAATGTTACATAAAAAAATATAAGGGATTCCCATATGTCCCCTTCCCCACACCTCCCACTCTTCCCCACATTAACAACTTCTTTCATTAGTGTGGTATATTCATTGCAATTGATGAACACATTTTGGAGCATTGCCACTAAGGATGGATTATAGTTTACATTATAGTTTACACTCTCTCCCACTCAATTCTGTAGGTTATGACAGGATATATAATGGCCTGTACTTGTCATTGCAATGTCATTCAGGACAATTCCAAGTCCCAAAAGTGACCTCATATTACACCTCTTTTTCCCTCTCCCTGCCTTCAGCACCTCCAGTGGCCACTGTATCCACATTAATGATATAATTTCTTCCATTGCTAGAATCACAATAAGTCTATAGTAGAATACCAATAAGTCCACTCTAGTCCATATTTTATTCCCCGATCCTGACGATTCTGGGATGGTGATGCCCACTCCACCTCTAATTGAAAGGGGGCTTCGATCCCATATGGCTGATGGATGGGACTCTCTTGCTTGCAGTTGTAGACTCTTGGTTCCTTGGTGTGGTGGTTGTCCATACTTACCTCCTTGTTAATTGTCCTGGGTGAGTCCAATGAACTGGACCATTTACTTTTTGATTGAAGTTTGATTCTTTTTAGCTTCTTTACTTGGAGTGGTCTCTTAGAATTAATGCTGCTTTTTTTAGCTCTGAGTTCCAGGTGTTATACAGATAACTTAAAAGTCTAGGGAGCTATTCTTTTATACACAAAGAGTAAAGAATCTCAGGTATTTAGAAATAACAATTAGATATCAGAGCCCAATAATAAGTGACTGCTGTAAGTATTTTAAATAAAGCTGTTTCTGGAGATCATTAACTACAGACAATAGTAGAAGCTTTGTTTCACTTTACTTTTACGCTTTACCAAGATTATGTTAATCAACAGGCAAAACATAATTTATAGACTTGCCTTGCTTTTCCTTTAAAGTCCCTTTTTGTCAATGAAGTTGGATTGACTGCATGATCTTTTAGAGAAGCAAAAGAGCAGAACAGTGTAACTGATAAGGGATTTTGATTGTTCTCATAACATATCACGTTATTTTAAGAATAACTAAAACTATAACCAACAATAGCATCATGCAGGTCAATATTAAGATAGAATATTGACAGTGAGAACTTAAGTCTTTAAGAATTTTATACAATCCCCAAAATACATAGATAAATTACACATTTAATTTTTCCTTCGTGTTTTCTCTTTTAAAAAATACTATCTACCAAAAAACAAACAAAAAACTTCAGTAGTACCAAAAGGAAACTATTTTCTAGTAGATTTACTAAAACTTAAGATTCCTAATGGAATCAAGTTTAACTTCCTGTTACAATCATTACCACCACCTTAATATAATTGCACACTTGTTGGAACATTAATATTCCAACTTTAAGAATATATTACTTTCAAAAATGAGGGTGATTCTTTAAACTTTCAGAGTGGTAAATGTAATATAGAGCTTTGCAAGTATTAAGTGTCAGAAACAGGCAGTTAATACTGGATTAAATAGGTTTTATAAATAATATTTCCCTTAGCAGTAAACATAAGTCTATCCATTCACAATAGTCTAAGGAAATAAATCTCAATATCTGGATCAGAATAAAATGTGATTTTAAAAGTTAGAACACTGTCAAAATAACACTGAATTAACATTTTCTATAGTTTCTAGTTTTGGATATATTTTTCCATTGTGAATTAAAAATGTTAAATTTCATGAATGCTTATATTTTAGCACTGCACATTTTACAAGGTGAAAGAGCAAAATCTTTTGTAATAGTTTGAAATTAAAGATATCCTTAAGGGCTTTATTAGAATATTAAGTTATCATGTTTGAAAATTGTGACAGTTTGACATTATTTTATGAATCCCAAAAAGAGAAAGATTATGTTTGTAAAGTTTACGAACTTTATATACATAATTTTACATACAGGAGTTCTTAACCTTTTTTGTTCCATGGACACCTTTGCCAGTCAGATGCAAACCACGGACCCCTTACTAAGTCCACACTATACTGTGTATTATTTAATAAATATATTACATCCACACCAACAGGTCCCCACAAGAATAATGTTTTTTTGAAATTCAATTCAAGCTCACAGACCCCTTGTTAAGAACCGCTGTCTATAAACTAATCTATTCCTCTGGGTGTGCTACCCTTTGATTGCATTAAAGTCAGGTGAGGTGTCTTTGATTAGATTATCTGTTAGGATTAGGGCTTTGATTGGACTATGTCAGCAAGGTATAACTCAGGTTGAGTGCCCGCCTCCTTGCTGGGTCTGATATAAAGGGACTCACACATACAGACACACACACAGGGAAGAGAGGGCACTGTCATTTTTGATCCGGCATTGTGACAGAAGAAGAAGGCTCAAACAACCGAAGCCCTGGGGAGAGATGAGCCATTTTGTCTGATAGCTTATGGCTGAGATTGGGAAGAAAAGCTGAGACTGATATAGGAAGCCCTATGCCAGCCTGCAGCTGAAATCTGGAAGAAGCTGGGCCCACAGAGCCTCAAGAGGAAGAGGAAGCCCAGAGGGGAAGGCAGAGACCAGCCAGAGATCAGCGACCATCTTGTTTCAACACGTGGCAACTGACTTTGGTAAGAAAGCAACCTTGAGTTGGACTTTTTACAGCCTTGTAACTGTGAGCTTTTACCCCAAATAAATACCCTTTATAAAAGCCAACAGATTTCTGGTACTTTGCATTGGCAGCCCTTTGGCAGATAATACAAACATTATATTTAAATAGGTCTCTATTTTTCTTTGTTCTTTATATATTGGTTGTTTCAAGAAGACTTTTATAACTTTCCACTTAAAACAGACCAACAATTTAAGAAAACTGTGTTATTTTAACAGAGAAAAATCAAACTTTAGTTTTATAAAACAACAAATCCTAGTTAGCATAGGTCATAACAGATTGAGGTGGTATCCAACAGGTTTCTCTGCTATGAAGTTACTTTTTGTTTTCAATGTTAACTCATAGATTTCTACTTAGTAATGGCTTCCTGGAATCAGGAAATCT
Source organism: Cabassous unicinctus (assembly GCA_029593785.1). NCBI lineage: Eukaryota > Metazoa > Chordata > Mammalia > Cingulata > Chlamyphoridae > Cabassous > Cabassous unicinctus. Next base: position 13,472 of record JAQZBX010031121.1, read on the forward strand.
CTCAGTTTAGAAAATGCTTTTACAACTTGTAATTTCCTATAACCCTTTATAACCGTATAGACTAGTTACTTTACCTTAAGAAAATTTCACCTTTAAATAAGCTTATTAAATTACAGTCAACAACAATCAATTTTTACTTCCACAAACCCTTCTACAACTTTCTATATCCATTCAAGTCTTGTCCTACATATTTCCACTCTGATTTTATGAAAACCAGCCATCTTATTTTAGGATAAAACACACGCCTTTAAACAAGCTTTCACAAGCCTTCCACTTGTTTTCATATGCATTTAAGTCTTGTCTTATATCCCTCATTCTGTTCTGTGAAAAACCAGTTACTTCACTTTAGGACAAAACTACATTCCCTTCTTCAAAAAATCATATTGTACATACTTCACATACCTGCGTACTTCATTCTTCAAGTTCCCAAACACAATCTCTGAACAGTTTTCATATATCCTAAAAAACAATTATTTTCAAAAACATTTATAAAAATAATTATTTCATTAACCAAAAACTTACAGTTTTCATCTTAAAGATTTAACAAATTTAATGTTAACTTATTGTATCTGTATAAACCTAGGGAGATTACACCCAAGTAGAATAAAATTAAAATAATGATAGTTTACATAAGACGTTTTCTTTTTTTCCTTTTCCTCCATAGGAGCTTAAAACCTCATTGTTTTCATAACACCTTAAAATTATAACTAATCTCAATAGCATACTATCAGGCTCTGGAGCATACTATAATTGTTTTATTTGTTTCAGTCATAATTTAGAAAAGCTTTTTCTTTACTTACTGAAATTTGGCAATTGGATTATTAATTATTTTCTTCCCAAAGCTGTTAATATTTTTAAATTGGGGATTACAGAACAAACTATGCAAACCAAGGTTTATCCTGTAACATTCCCTCTGTCCCTATCATTCTTAATTTCCAGGCCTAGTAGACAGAATTCTAAGCTAAACTTAACATCTCCCTATCTTATTGCGCATAGCCCTTCCCCCCATAGCTCCCTCAACCAGTTTTCAGTCAAGTTTAGGAGAAGACTCTGGGGTAGGAAAGGCTATAAAAAGAGTGGAGGAACTCAGGAAAACTTTTAAGTTTTTTTTCCCTTTCAAATAGTTTTAGTCAGATTTTATATGACCTTTTTCATCTGCTCAGCTTTTCTTATTTGAGGCTCCAGGAATATTCATTTACATATATAAGTACTTATTACTTTTTAGCAATTTGTATAGAGCTCTTTTAAGAATTTTCATTTGTTAATTTGATATTGCCATTCAGAGGTATGAAGATATATGCTGAATAAAGAGACAGACACAAATAGAGAGTTAGACACACCAACAGAAACAAAAAACTCACTAATTTGACTCATGCTTTTCACTCTTTTGGTATGGTTGTCTCTGGGTTTTCCATCATTCCATACCTTTGGTTTTTACAGCCTTTAAGATCTCCTCTGGGATCAATGTTATCTGTAATACCCAAGCTTGTTCTTGGAAACACTTTTATATATGTAAAATGTTGAAGAGGAGAACTCTCCCTAATTCATTCTATGAGGGCAACATCACATTCATATGAAAATGAAATAAAGATACCACAAGGAAAGAAAATTTCTGAATACTATCTCTTATTAACTCTCAACAAAACACTAGTAAACTGAATCCAACAGCACAATAAAAGAATTATACACTATGGTCAAGTAGAATTTATCTGAGGTACTCAAGATGTTTCAACATAAGAAAATCAATTAATGTAATTCACCACATTAACAGAAGGAAAGGGAAAAACCATATGATTGTCTCAATTGATGTAAAAAAAAGTATTCGACTAAATCTAGTATCTTTTCTTGATAAAAACACTTAGAAAACTAAGAATAGAAGGAAACTTCCTCAGCATGATAAAGGGCATATATGAAAAACCCACAGCTAACATAATACTTAATTGTGAGAGACTAAAAGCTTTCCCTCTAACATGAGGAACAGGACAAGGATGTCCATTGTCACCACTGTTATTCAACATTATACTGGAAGTTCTAGCCAGAGCAACAGGCAAGAGAAAGAAATAAAATGTATCCAATTTGGAAATGAAGAAGTGAAACTTTCCCTATTTGCAGATGACATTATCTCGTATACAGAAAAATTTGAAAAATCCACAACCAACTCCTATAGCTTGTACAAGATATAGTGTTGTACAAGCTATAGTACAACAAGCTCCTATAGCTTGTACAAGATATAGTGTTGTACAAGATCAACACTCAAAAATCAATAGTGTTTCTATACACTAGTAATAAATAATCAGAAGAAGGAACCAAGAAAAATACTCCACTTACAACAGCAACTAAAGAATCAAATATCTAGGAGTAAGTCTAACTAACGATGTGAAGGACTTGTACACAGAGAACTATAAAACACTGGTAAAAGATTTTAAAGAATACCTAAATAAATATGGAGACATTTGTGGTGGTTAGACTAATGTGCCAACTCAGCCAGGTAATGGTGCCCAGTTGTCAAGCAAGCAAGCTGTCAAGTCAAGCAAGCACTGGGCTAATTGTAATACAAGGGCATTTCATGGAGTTTAATTATTAGTAAGTTGATTGCATAGATGACTGATTACATCTATGGTCAACTGAGGAGATTGCAATGAGTGATGTCATCCAATCAGTTGAAGGGCTTAAAAGAAGTGATTTCAGCATTCAGAGAGAATTCCCATCTCTACTTCAGCTAGCCAGCATCTCCTGGGAAACTCAAAGGTGACCTTCATCGGAGTCACTGACTTTCAGCCTGCCCTACAGATGGTCATGTGAGACAATTTTATAAAATCTCATACTATTTACAGATATCTCCTATCAGTTCTGTTTCCCTAGAGAACCCTGACTAATACAGCATTCCTTCATGTATTATAACATAAAATGTTGTTCAAATGTCAGTTATACCAAAAATGATTTATAGATTCAATGAAATTCCAATAAAATTCTACCGACCTTTGTTGCAGAAATGAAAAAGTCAATCATCAAACTTATATGAAAGGATAAGGGCCCTGAACAGCCAAAGCTATATTGAAAAAATAACAAAGTTGGAGGACTCATACTTTCCAATCTTAAAACTTATTGCAAAGTCACAATAATCAAACAGCCTGGTACTGGCACAAGGACAGATATATAGACCAATTGAATCAAATTGAAAGCTCCAGAAATCAACCCTCACGTTAATAGCCAAATGATTTTCTGTCAAGAGGGCAAAGACCACTCAATTGGGAAAGAATAGTCTCTTCCTTACACCATACAAAAAAAAAAAAGCTCAAAATTAATGAAAGACCTAAATATAAGAGCCAGAACTATAAAACTATAAGAAAATGTAGGGATATATCTTTCAGACCTTGTGTTAGGTAATGGTTTCTTGGACTTTATACCCAAACCACAAACAACAAAAGAAAAAATAGATAAATGGGACTTCATGAAAACTAAAACCTTTTGTGCTTCAAAGGATTTTATCATGAAAGTAAAATAGAAAACCTACATAATGGGAGAAAATATTTGGAAACCACATAGCTGATAAGAGTTTAATATCCAGAATATATATGAAGAAATCCTTCAACTCAACAGCAAAAAAGACAAACAACCCAATTAAAAATGGGCAAAGAGACTGGAGCAGGAGTTGAGCTGAGTGGGTGGGTGAGTCCCAGTGCCTGCTCTCATGGTCTGCTTCTATTCCCCCTCCATCACTACGCAGGGTGTATGGGGAAAGACTGTTTCATTGAAGTGTTTAATTGAAGTAAATGAAACCATAATCCAAATTTCATGGGAGAAGATCCATGGCAAAAAATTCACAGACTGTTGCAGTTCATCAAACTCAGTATGGATTCTCTGTTCAAGGGGAATATCAAGGAAGAGTCTTGTTTAAGAACTATTCATTTATGATGCAACAATTACTCACATAACATAGGATTCTCTGATTTTGGAACATACATATGCAAAGCGGTTACATTCCAACTTGGATATGTCCAGTCCTCTACGACTGTACTGTATTAGTGGAACACATTGTAAGCCTGATTAAAGGGACAGGTTCTTTAATTGATGGAGGAAAAGAAACAGTAGCAGCCTTTTGTACAGCAGCCACTGGAAAACCAGTTGAACATATTGATTGGGAAGGTGATCTTGGTGAAATGGAATCCACTACAACTTCTTTTCCAAATGAAATGGCGATGATTGTCAGCCAGTACAAGCTGTTTCCAAACAGATTTACTTGAGGAAGACAATTTTTTCGTGTTGTAAAACATCCAACCTTGGAAAAAGACATCCAATATTCTTTTATATTAGATATAAAGTATGCTTCTGAGGTTTCAATAACAGGATATAATGGAAATTGATTTGTAGGAAGAAAATACATTAATCTCAAGTGTAATGCTGATGCAAATCCACCACCCTTCAAACCTGTGTGGAGCAGGTTGGATGGACAATGGTCAGATGGTTTATTGGCTTTAGACAACACTCTTCATTTTGCCTATCCACTGACCTTCAATTATTCTGGTGTTTATGTCTGTAAAGTGACCAATTCCTTTGGCCAAAAAAGTGATCAAAAGATCATTTACATTTCAGATCCTCCTCCTCCTATCACCCTTCAGCCTATAATTCAATGGCATCCCTCAACTGCTGACTTCGAGGACCTAGCAACTGAACCTAAAAAATTGCCCTTCCCATTATCAACTTTGGCAACAGTTAAGGTCGACACAATTGGCACGATTATTGCTATTGTAGTGGGTGGTTCTCTTTTCATAGTACTTGTAAGTATTTGGACTGGAATATTCTGCTCTAGGAGAAGATAGACATTTCATGGAAACTACTTTGCCAAGAATTACATTTCACCTTCAGATATGCAAAAAGAATCACAACTTGATATTCTTCAACAAGTTGAACTTGATTCTTATCCAGACAGTGTAAAAAAGGAAAATAAAAATTGAGTGAAAAATCTAATATGTAAAGACTATTTACAACTATGCCTGAAAAGACAGTGGAACAATATAGAAAATCTCAGTAGATTTCAAAGACCAATAAATTATTATGAAGATCTAAATATGGAAATGAAGTTTGTCAATCATGAACATTATGACGAAAATGAAGATGACTTAGTTTCACATGTAGATGGTTCCGTAATTTCCAGAAGGGAATGGTATGTTTATCAATCAATAAATGTGATTTAACTATGTACAATGGTTCATTCATACTAGTTGATCATTTTCAGATTGCTCATACTTTTTCTTGAGGAAGAATAAGCTTTTTCAAGTTGATTTTCATGCTTACTTTTTATATTCTAATCTGACTAATTAAAATGTAAAATCTGGGTTAAATGTATCCAATCTGCTTTACAGATTTAAATTTTAATGCAGAGTACTTTACTGATCTATGGCACATGTGTAAGAAGGAAGTGTCTACATTAAATGTGTGACTTTTTTGGTACAAAAGTAAAAGAGGAATTTTAAAAATGGATAAAAACTTAAATAGACATGTCTCCAAAGAAGATATACAAATGGCTAAAAAGCACATGAAAAAGTGTTCAACATCATTAGTCTTTAGGGAAATGCAAATCAAAACTGAAATGAGATACCACCCACTAGAATGGCTACTTTAAAAAAAATGGGAGATTGCAAGTCTTGAAAAGGATGTGGAAAAAAAGGAATAATCATTCATTGCTGGTGGGAATGTAAAATCGTGCAGCCACTGTGGAAGACTGTTTGGAAGTTCCCCTGAAAGTTAAATATAGATTTACCATTAGACCCAGAAATCCAATGTCTCAGTAGATACCCCCAAAATGAAAGCAGGGACTCAGACAGATATTTGCACACTGATATGCATAGTGGCATTATTCACACTAGCCAAAAGATGGGATTAACCCAAGTGTCCATCAACTAATACATGGAAAAACAAATGTATATGCACATGTGGCAGTTTGATATAGTTATGAATTCCAAAAATAGATATTGGATTATGCTTGTAAACTGGTCTGTTCATCTGGGCATGATTAAGTTGTGATTATGGCTTTGACTGGGCCACGTCAGTAGGGTGTTGAGCCCTGCCCCTTGGTGAATGGGGAATCAAAGATAAAAGACATGGCAAAGGACAGAGTTGGAGTTTTGAGGTTGGAGTTTTTGATGTTGGAGTTCTGATGTGGAGTTTTAATGCTGGAGCCTGTGGAAGTAAGCACACAGAGGAGCTTGGTCGCGAGGAAGGAGAGAAGGCCCCAGGAAAAGAGACAAGCAGTTCACCTGACAGTTCACAGCTGGCCTTGTGGAGAAAGCCTAGAGAGCTTCATACTCTACAGCTGACCTTGTGGAGGAAACAGGAGCTGAGCCTGGAGAGAAATGGAGCCCCGGGAAGAAAGGAACCCAAGAAGCCTGAACCCTGGCAAATGTTGGCAGCCATGTTACCCCAACACATGGTAATGGACTTTGGTGAGGGAAGAAACTTATGCTTTATGGCCTGGTAGCTGTAAACTTCTACCCCAAATAAATTCCCTTTTATAAATGCCGACAGATTTCTGGTAATTTGCATTGGCACCCCTTTGGCTGGACTAACACAGCACACAATGGAATAATTATTCAACTGTATAAAGGAATGAAGTTCTGATATAGGTGACAGCATGGATTAACCTTGAAGACATCATGTTGAATGAAATAAGCCAGGTATAAAGGACTAATGTTGTATGATCTCACTGATATGAAATAATTTGAATATGCAAACTCATATAGTTAATGTCTAGAATGTAGAACCAGGCTTAGGGTAGGGGTAGGGAAACTGGAGTTAAGTTTTAAAATGCACAGAGTTTCTATTTGGGATTATGGAAGAGTTTTGGTAATGGATGGTGGTAATGGTAGCACAACGTTTTGAATGTAGTTAGCAGCCCTGAATTATGTATTTGAATGTGGTCGAAAGAGAGAAATTTTAGGTTGTATATATGTCACAAGGAAAAAAAAATTAAAAATCCATGGACCAGCACAACACAGACAGTGAACCCTAACTTAAGCCATGGGCTATAGATAATAGTACAATTATAAATATGTGCTTTCATCAATTGTAGTAAATGTACCACACAAATGCAAGGTGTTAATAATGAGGTATATAGGAATCCTATGTTTCATGCATATGCTTGATGTTTCTGTAAAGCCACACCTTTTCTAATAAAATAGACAACACAAAAACAATGTATGGGGAAAAACCTTTAGAGAAAATTTGCAAGATGGTTTTTTTTCTCCTGAACCATTTGAGAGAAATTTGCTTCACCACTCCCAAATACTTTACTGTGTATTTCCTATAATTAAGGATACTTTCCTACCTAACCATAATATGACCATGAAAATAGAAACATTAACATTAATACATTTCTAGTATCTAATCCTCAGACCCCAAACAAAATTTCACCAGTTATCTCAATACTGTCATTTAGACCCAAAGGATCCATCAGAATTGTATATTGCATGTGGTTGTCCAGTTTCTTTAGTCTCCTTCAGTTAGGAGCATCAGTACATTCTTTCCTGGTCTTTAATGACCTTGCCACTTTTGAAGATTACAGACCATTTATTTTGTAGAATATACCTCTGAAACTTTCTCAACCAGAGTTCTGGTTGAAAATTAAGACCTAATGCCCTAAGGCATTGTCTTAGTTTGCTGGGGCTGCTGTAACAAAACACCAGAAATTTGTTGGCCTAGATAAACAGGAATTTATTGCCTTACAGTTTGGAGGCTAGAAGTCCAACATCAACTTATTGGCAGGCCATGCCTTCTCCAAAGTCTATAGCATTCTGGTAGTGGCTTGCTGGCAATCAGTTTCTGCCTCTGTCACATGGTGATCTGTCTCTTTTTGTCTGTATCTTGTACTTCCATGTCTAAATTTCTTTTGCTAATAAAAACTCCAGTCCTATAAGATTAGGGCCCACCTTGGTCAGTTTGGCCTCATCATAATAAGATCTTTGAGGATACTATTCATAAATGAGTACATACCCACAGGACTGGAGGTTAGGACTTGAACAGGTCTTTGTAGGGGGGCATGATTAAATCTACCACAGCCATCTAATGTACATAAAAATAACTTCTTTCAATATACCTAGAATGGCATTAATTACTTAGTCACTGTGTTTTGTGGTTCAGTTGAGAAAAGTTGATTAGATTTTAAAAGGAATTAAATCCTATCAGATGGCACACAATTTTGATTTGTCCAATTAACTGTTGGCCACTTGATTAAGGATGTGCCAAGAGTTTCCACTATTAAGTTAGTTTTCTCCCCCTTGATAATTAGTAAGTATTTTGTGGGGAAGTTCTTTGAGATTATGCATGTATCCCATGCCTCATCAAACTATCACATTATTCAATTATTTATTTATGTTACTATGGATTAATATGGACCTTAATTTATTACTATTATTTACCTTGATTTTCAGATGATCTCAGAATTAGCTAGTGGAAGACAATTAAGGTGTCTTATATGTCCTGTGACATGTCTCCACCATTCACAGCCATTTTCTTTGTGGCACAAGATATTAACAGCACATCTTGTACTTTCTCTGACAAGCCCTGGAATCAGTTTTTTTCTCCAAGTTAGCCCTGAGTCTTTTAAGTGCATAATAATATTTAGAAGCCAAGACCTTGGCACTAGGTGTGCTCCTTGCTTTTGAAATGTGGTTGCTCCAAAGTCCTATCAGGGAAGAGAGCTAGGCTGTATATGCATATATATATGAATATATATATATATGCATACACACTTGCATCTATATTTATTTATCTATCTATCTATCTATCTATCTATCTATCTGTCATCTATCTATCTAATCATCTATCTATAAAACCCTGAGTTTATACTGATACAATCAATTCCAATCTAACACCTTAGGGTTTGTTCTAATTTTTTCTCTTTACATATATAAAACCCCTTTCTTTGGCACTGAGAAACTGCCCTTTTTGTAATATCCTCCTCACACTGAGGCAGATTCTGACATACATGCTGCTTTTCTCCTTCCTGCCCTCCTCCTTCACAGGTCAGGAATGCAACAGTTCAATTTAGTTATGAAGGGGAAGAAAAAGGCCAAGAGATAAAGGGAGACTCATTCAGAAGAGAATTATTTTAAAAAAATGTATGGAAGTGTATCATTTATACATGAACATACACAAACAATAAGTGTATAGTAAAATTTGTGGATTTACAAAACAAACATGCATATTATCATACAAGGTTCTCATACATCTCCCCACCATCAACACTTTGCCTTGTTGTGAAACATTTGTTACAAACTATCATAGAGCATTGTCAAAATGTTACTACTAACAATAGGCCATATCTTACATTTGGTGTATTTTCCCCCAACCCATCCAATTACTAACACTTTATATTAATATTATATATAATGCAAGAACATTCTCATATTCTGTTAACCACAGTCCATCATCCATCACAGAATTCCCTGTGTTATACAGTCCCATGCTTTATAGAATCTACTCAGTGGCTCTCATTTTCATCAGTTGGGCTGTCATCACCTTAGTCAATTTTAGAATGTTTTCATTACTCCAGAAGGAATAAGCCCATATACCCTTATACTCTCCTATCGCTGTCCCTTAGTATTGAAATAATATCTTCTTGCCATTGCTGCAAAACATTACTGTTAACTGTCATCCATAAGTTATGTGAGTTGTAATTTTCCTGTGTATCACCATATTCTTAATACTTTGTAAAAGAAGAGTGTTCTTATATTTATATTAAACCACAATCTTCATCCACCACTGAAATCAGTTATATATTCCCTAGATTATTATCTAGTTTCCTTTCAATTGATATTTACATCCCCAGACTAACCCTTTCAGCCACAATGAAATTTATAAATCATCAGTGTTGTAATACTCATTATAATGTGTTACTGTCAACTCTATTTCCATGCTTTTATAATTAACCTTGTTAATGATGATACATACATTAAGCATCAGCTCCTATTCTCAACCCACATTCTATTTCCTAGTGACCTATACTCTAGAGTTTACCTCCTTGAGTTTACTCATCGTATTTAGTTCACATTAGTGAGACCATACAATATCTGTCCTTTTGTGTCTGGCTTATTTCACTCAACGTAATTTCCTCAAAGTTCATCCATGTTGTCATATGCATCCTAATTTCATTTTTTTCTTACAGCACAATAATATTCCTTTGTATGTATATACCATATTTTGTTAATCCATTCATTGGCTGATGGACACTTGGGCTGGTTCCATATTTTAGCAATTAAGAATAATACTGCTATGAACATAGGTGTGCAAATGTCAGTTCATGTCCTTGCTTTCAGTTCTTCTGAATATATTCCTAGTAATGGTATTGCTGGATCATACAGCAGTTCTATATTCAACTTCTTGTGTTACTGCCAACTGACTTCCACAGAGGCTGGACGATTCTACATTCCCACCAACAGTGAAGGAGTGTTCTTGTTTCTCCACATCCTTTCCAGCATGTGTAGTTTTCTGTTTATTTATTTTTCTTAAATAATGACCATTCTAAAAGGTGTAAAATGGTATCTTATTATAGTTTTTTTCCCCCTATCATTTGTATTGAGAGTGTATTCAGAAGAAATGAAATCTCAGGTTTTTATAAAACACATAAAAGTAGAAAAGTAATTCACATGTTAATATGGTATGTTGATATTATTGTTATATTACTATATCAAATACATTTGAATAGACAAATATTTTTAAAGTCATGTAACCACAATTTTTAAAATACGGTTAAAAACAGAAAGAAAATAAATATGCAGTATCCTAACAACACTAGAATTATGTATTTTCTTCTAGTCCTTGCCTTTCAGCAAGTATATTTTTCCCTTTTTATTTTTTTAACCTTATTTTGTACATTTAATATTTGAAAATATAAACAATAATTAAAAAATAAAAATAAAACACATGAATAAAACATACATTTCTCAAATATATGTATATGGATACATATAAAATTTTTTTTTGAATCATACAGTATGTTACACAATATATTTGGTTCATAGTAACACAATCACATAGTATTTTTCCTTTTGTGTCTGGCTTGCTTCACTTAACATAATGTCCTCCAGGTTCATCCATGTTGTCAAATGCTTTACGACTTCATTTCTTCTTACCGCTGCATAATATTCCATCGTGTGAATACACCACAGTTTATCTATTCATTGGTTGATTTGGCAATCATGAATAATGCCTCTATGAGCATTGGTGTGCAGATGTCGGTTCATGTCACCACTCTCAGTTCTTCTGGATATATATCCAGTAGTGGTATTGCTGGGTACCTTGGAAAGTCTATATTCAAGTTCTTTAGCAACTGCCAAACAGTCCTCCATAGTGGCTGTACTATTCTGCATTCCCACCAACAGTGAATAAGTGTTTCTATCTCTCCACATCCTCTCCAACACTTGTAGTTCTCTGTCTTTTTAATAGTGGCCATTCTGATAGGTGTGAAATGGTATCTCATTGTAGTTTTGATTTGCATTTCCCTAATTATTAATGATGTTGAGCATTTTTTCATGTGTTTTTTTGCTTTTGTATTTCTTCTTTGGACAAAGGTCTATTAAAGTCTTTTGCCCATTTTTAAATTGGGTCATTTGTCTTTTTATTGTTGAGTTGTAACATCTCTTTCTATGTCCTGGATATTAAACCCTTATCAGATATGTGATTTCCAAATATTTTCTCCCATTGAGTTGGCTGCCTTTTCACCCTTTTGACAAAGTCCTGTGAGGTGCAACCATGTTTAATTTTGAGGAGGTCCCATTTATCTATTTTTTTCTTTTGTTGCGCATGCTTTGGGTATAAGGTCCAAGAAACCACCACCTACTACAAAGTCTTGAAGATGTTTCCCTATGTTTTCTTCTAGTGGTTTTTTGGTCTTGGCTTTTATATTTAGGTCTTTGATCCATTTTGAGTTGATTTGTGTATAGGGAGTGAGATAGGGTCCTCTTTTATTCTTTTGGTTGTAGATATCCAGTTCTTCCCACATCATTTGTCGAAGAGATTGTTTTGTCCCGCTAACATGGACTTGGTAGGTTTGTTAAAAAACAGTTGACCGTATAGGTGAGAGTTTATTTTTGGATTCTCAATTCTATTCCACTGATTGATGTATCTATCTTTATTCCAGTACCATGCTGTTTTGACCACTGTAGCTTTGTAATATGTTTCAAAGGTCAGGCAGTGAAATTCCTCCCACATCACTCTTCTTTTTTAGAATGCGTTTGGCATTCAGGTGCACTTTCCCTTCCAAATCAATTTGGTAATTGCCTTTTCTAATTCTGTAAAGTAGGCTGTTGGAGTTTTAATTGGTATTGCAATGGATCTATAAATCAGATCTTCATGATATTTATTCTTCCAATCCATGTATGTGGAATGTCTTTCAGTTGTTTAGTCTTTTAAAATTTCTTTTAGTATTGTTTTGTAGTTTTCTGCATATAGGTCCTGTACCTCTTTGGTTAAATTAATTTCTAGGTATTTGAGTCTTTTGTTGCTATTGTAAATGGAATTTTCCCCCTGATTTCCTCCTCAGATTGTTCAGTACTAGTGTACAAAAACATTACTGATTTTTGCATGTTGATCTTGTATCTTGCCACTTTGCTGAACTCATTTATTAGCTCAAGTAGCTTTGTCATGGATACTTTAGAATTTTCTAAATACAGGATCATGTCATCCACAAACAGTGAGAGTTTTACTTCCTCTTTTCCTATTTGGATGCCTTTAATTTTTTTTTTTTCTTGTCTAATTGCCCTAGCTAGAACCTAGTATAATATTGAATAACAGTGATGACAGTGGGCATCCTTGTCTTGTTCTGGATTTTAGAGGGAAAGCTTTCAACATTTCCCCATTAACTAAGATGTTGGCTATGCATTTTTCATATATGCCTTTTATCATATTGAGGAATTTTCCTTCTATTCCTATCTTTTGAAGTGTTTTTATCAAAAAAGGATGCTGGATTTGGTCGAATGCCTTTTCTGCATCAATAGAGAGGATCA
>JAQZBX010031122.1:0-26480 GCA_029593785.1 Cabassous unicinctus
TAAACGGGTGCTCTACCCATTGCGCCACACCCGCTTCCTGCCATGAGGTTGCTGCATCAGCCCACCGCACCGCTCAGGCCGGCATGCCCTCACAAGGAGGCCTCGGGATGCGAACCCGGGCCTCCCATATGGTAAACGGGGGCTCTATCCACTCAGCCACACCCGCTTCCCTGTGTCACTCTCTTGTTACATCATCATCTTGCTGCATGGCTCGCTGGGCCTGGCGGTGCACCCGCTCGCCGCTCGCGGGGCCTGGCAGTGCTGGAGGCCCATGTGCCTTCTATGTTTTTCTTTTTTAAATTTTTACCGGGAGGTTCCAGGGATCGACCCCAGGTCCCTCCATATGGGAGATGGACGCCCAACCACCCGAGCCACATCTGTCCCCCTGCTATATCTCTTAAGGTTGACCAAAGATACCCAAAGTTACAGTCTTTTCCCATACAGGATGGTCATATAATAAATCAGGCTTCATTTATCACCAGCATTCTAAAAACCAGACCTAGGGAGAAAAACTAGGTCTGGGGACACATGCATGGCTTCTACTATAGCAAATGTTTAGCCTACCCTGATTATCACAAAATCAGGTCAGCGAGAATATTTGCCCCTCTCTAGTATATTTGTATGTACACTATACATGCAATATCACCCATATTTATATTTTTCATGAGGTTTCACTATGTTATACAGTCCCATGTTACATTTTTTAGTTTTCCTTCAGTAATATACATGACCTTAGAATTTTCCTTTAACCACTGTCATACCCATATAATAGCTCTGCTAGTCACAAACACCATGTTGTACTCTCACCATTTCCATTCATTTCCAAAGATTCACAAACAACATTTTAACTAATTCTGCACAGATTTACCATCAGCTTTCCCAATCTCTATTCTCATTCTATTTTCTGGTGACCTATATTCTAACTATTAATTCCATGAGTTTATATAAAATATTTAGTTCATAATAGTGCAACCACACAGTATTTGTCCTTTTGTGTCTGGCTTGCTTCGCTCAACAGAATGTCCTCCAGGTTCATCCATGTTGTCATATGCTTCACGACTTCATTTCTTCTTACCGCTACATAATATTCCGTCGTGTCTATACACCACAATTTGTTTATCCATGCATTGTTTGATGGACACCTGGGTTGTTTCCAACTTTTGGCAATCGTGAATAACGCCACTATGAACATGGGTGTGCAGATGTCTGTTCATGTCACTGCTCTCAGTTCTTCTGCACTCCACCCTTATAATCTTCTTTTTAAGTGTGCTGATTTTATATATTAGGAGCCTTCTGTTTTCACCATGGTAACTTTTGGTCATTTTCTCTCATGTGATCCTTCTTCATTTATTAGTTTGTTTGAGCAGTTAATTCATTTCCTGGATGCAGAAGATTTTTAAGAATCCTTAATTTGCCTTATTATCCACTTTGTCCCTTTAGTCAACCCTTTGTAACAGTATCTGGTTCTTCTAATCCTATTTAGCATCTTCCTTCCACTTTATAATCAACTCTCCTCCTTCTTTTGAATAACTCTGCTGTGGTTCATGCTTCTTCTTGCCTTTCCCTCTGTGATTTTACCATCTTGACTGATTAAAGTCAGGCTTCCTCTTAGCTTTCCGGCAATTGATTTCTGCCAATTGGATTTAGGATTGAATGTCAGAGCAATTTTATTTTGGGCTCACAGTAAATCTCTTCCTCTTGTGCCAATCATCTGTGATAAATACATTGACTTAAAAATAAGTGAATTCTTATTTTCATAAGCCAATCGTACTTTCCCCCCTATCATCTCCTACTTGTAATAGAACATTTCACCACCTTAGTGATGAAATCCTTAAAGTCACCAAAATTATTCTTAAACACTTTTACATGTTCTCCTTAATAAAAATTATTTCCTTTCATTATTCTCTTTGTGGTCTTAACATCTATACTTATTAATACTTGTCCTTTAAGTGTTTTGTCTTATATTTCTGTTGGAAATATTTTGCTAGCTGATACAAGCTGATACCTTTTTCCTTTTTCCAGGGGCAGGGGGTGGAGCAGATTTTTCTAAAGCAGGGGTTCTTAAGCTTTTTTGTTCCACGGACCCCTTTGCCAGTCAGGTGAAAACCACCGACCCCTTACTAAGTCCACACTATACTGTGTATTATTTAATAAATATATCACACCTGCACCAAGTCCCCACAAGAATAGTGGTGTTTTTTTTTGTTTGTTTGTTTTTTATTTCAATTCAAGCTCAGGGACCCCTTGTTAAGAACGCCTGTTCTAAAGTAATTATGAAGTCAGTCTGCTCAGGAATTCATAACATTCGTATAACAATCTTAAAGAACTTCATGAAGAAAGAGTTGCCTTAAAGTGTCTGACACACGGAGGTATGAAGGGGTTAAAATATGAGCCCTGGCAACCAAACAATAAGGTCCTGACGGGACCTCGCATTCCTAAAAGGACTTCTCCGACGCCTCGCAGGCCCCCACCCCTGCAGCCCTTCTCTTTTGTTATTGGCTCGTTTCCTCTGATTGTAATTCATTCAGTATTCCTTCCTGCTCATCTGTCTTGGCTAATTGTACTTTTCCCACACTACAGGGTTTTATTTCCTCAAGCTATTGCCTTATCACCTACCCGTCCTCATTTCTTCCTAACCTATCTTCAGCTCACCATCGTCTCTCCGCGACCCTCCCACTGCTGTACCTTAGTTTGCCCATCGATGAAATGGGAGTAGTTCTCCCTTTCCTCCCAAGGCAGCTGCAACAAATCCAGCCACGCTAGGATTGTCTGACCAATTAAAAATAACTACGGAGGCGCTGAGGTCTGTGATTATTTTAAAGGATATTCCGTTTTAGTTCCACTGGCAAAGCTAGAGGCTGCATAGAAGTGTCAACCCTCTCTTCGTCAGATACTACGTTCCCCCAAACAGCCTTTTCCTTGCCCTTATTTTTAATTGCAATAAAAATTCTAATTTTCTCCATGTGGCACAGACACTGAGCAAACCAATTTTCTCTGTGCTCTAAAAACCTGAATCACTTTCTTTTGGCGGGGGGCGGGGTTTCTTTCCACCCTGTGTCTTCGAAACATGGTACTGACCTAGGAACCCCTTCTTAATGCACGGACTCAGCAACGTATTTTCCTTACTTCGGGTTAGGAGGGGAATCATATCACAAACGATGTTTTCTAAAACCTTATTGCCACTATTACATTAGGGGAGAAATCTGATATTAAATGCCCACTACTTCCCGTTTACCCCAGGGTGAAAACAGGGTGAGGCATCATAGAACCTTGCTGTGGATGTTTTTTGTTTCATTTTGCCCTTGCAGAATTGATCCTTCTTTTTCCTCTCAGTGCCTGGGGAATGGGAAAATGAACTGTCCTAGGCCTGCTGGGGAGGTGGAGCTGAGGCTTTCTTTTAAGACAAAGGCTGTGATTGCACCTGACAGAGGCTGGAAAGGGACTTCCTGCTGTGCTTACTCAAGTCTCATCTTCTTCCCTGTGAAGACGTGAAGGCTACAGCACGAATGTAGCACAAGTTGTCACTTTGATTCGGTTGGTATACTACTTAGTGTGTTATTAAAAATATAATAACAATAATTCTTTTTTTTTTTTCCCTTGAAATCAGCTCCAGGGGCAGTTCTCACATCCATTTTTAAAAATATATTGGTCAACATAGCAACTTTTCTTTTAAGGCCAAGATTCCCATAGCTCAAGAATAATCTAATTTAATAATAATTTTAAAATCTGCCTGAGAGAAAGCCCCATGTAACCCGAACCATGGCAGTGGTTTTGTGGTATTTGGATTCTCGTCTGTAAAAATATTTGTACACCAGATGGTGGATTGTTAGGTGCATTCATCCCAAACCAGAAGTTAAAAAAAAATTCACACACACAAAACACTGCAGGGGGGAAAAATCATCATTGGTTTTTTTCCAGTCATGTCGCATGAGTAATGGTAAAACCAACAGCTAAAACAATAAGATTACTCTGTTGAGTTCTTAATGCGTTGTCACGTATAAAAACTTCAAGCAGTGCTGAAAACATTTTCTCCCCCTGAATAACGCATACTTTAAGGACAACTCACGTTGACAGCTTACCAAATGTATATATTTTCCAAAAAAACAAAATCACCCTGCCGATAGTGGAAGCTCTACGCAGGGACCTATCTCCTACAGAGGATTGGACTGGGAAAGAGCCAAATTAAACACTAAGCCAACAGCCTAGGACTCCAGTCATTAATCCAAAATGACTTTTTCTCTGCAGGTTGATTTTGTTTTTTAACAGCCAGTTCTCAACTATCTCCTTTAATGGGTGAGGAGGCATCGGATGAATAAACCAAAACAGGATAGTAGAAGACTATATTTATATTTGACTGTGGAATGTATGATATGTTTGTGGGAGGGCTGTTATTTCTGTCACAAATTGTGGCCATGCTTCAGGGGCCTTGCCTGTTGTTTTAGAGAGAACGTGAACTGTTTTCTGAAGGAACTCTGGCCCTGCCAGTGGCTACACCTCGGTCTGCCTCTTTACAGAGGTAGGCCTGTGCAGGCACCTGGCCTGGTCAGGAGGCTTCATTTTCACTGTGAATGCCAAACTCTTAGGTGTAGACCTGCATCTACTCTGAAAAACAGAGTTTCAACATGTTAGGTCCTGCCAGAGAATTTATCTTTAACTTCTCTGCTGCTTGATTCTTATCAACACTTAATTGGAAAAAATAACATTTATGGAGGGATCAGTCCAGAGTTTCTTTTAGACATTCTAAACTTTATCCCCTCAGAGAACTGATTTTTAGAGGACTTCAGTCAGGTGTTAATTCCTGAGTTAAGGCTCCTTGAGAGGCACTATTTAAAAAAAGCTATCGGAGACTCATTTCCTTTAAGTGTTATTCTTAATCTCAGGGCCCCTTTTGAGGATGCATGGGAGAAACTTTTTTTCAAGTCTCAAGGTTCCTGAGCTCCTGATGAATATCTTACAAAACACTGTGAATCCTGTAACTGGTCTGTTTCCCTTGTTGCTCAAAGCCAAAAGTTGTGGTCTCTTTTTAGTAGCTGCTTGAGTCCTTCTGGTTGGAATTTCTGTGTGGTGGCTTTACTTCTTGCTTCACTTTACTGTTTTGCTCTTATTTTCCCTTTGTTCTGATTTATTTATTTTGTTTCAATCATATTGCATGATTTTCTGCATCACTTAAGATGCATTTTGAAATGAGGTGGGGATTAAATGGATACATTGCAGTCATAAAATCATTCTTATGGTATTTCCTGAGCAAACATTAGCAATACCCTTGGAAATGCCCCCCAAATAAGAATATTTATGGGGACATTTTTAAGGCTGTTTTAATTACCCTCCAGATAATTGAAAATTTGATGGATGACATCCTGATTAGCAAATCCTCAGGGCAAAGCTATTTTTAATGAAGTCAATTGAGGCACGAAGGGAATTTAAGGATATGAGGAAGAAGAGGATGCAAGAGCACTACCTAGGGTAGGACTCTCCTGCTGAGAAAACCAGGACTCACATGAAGTTAGAAAGGAACCATCTGACCCCTTCACTGGGTGAGAAATTGTTCTGAAAAGGGCCTGTCTGGGCCTGGGATGAGAACCAAGGTCTACTTTACCTGAAGGGAAGGCTACTGTGCTGAAAAAAGTGAAGTAGAAAGGGAATTCATTCCCCATAACACAGCTCGATGCTTCACACCCCTTTTTCCATCTTGCTTATAGCATTATTGTGCTTATATTTCAGCAACCCAAAACTTGATCTCCATGTTATATTTACCTTTGATAATGAAGGTAAAGTCTATCAAACAAGGGAGGACCAGTACACATGAGATGAGGTGACGAGGTACTTGGGGTGAAGTCATGCTTTAGGAAGGCACTGCCTCTTCTCCCACTTATCTTTGTGACTCACGCCCATCACCTCCTCCAAATCTTTGCCCCATGTCACTTTCTCAATGAGGCCTACCCTGACCATCCCATCTTAATTGTAACTCCCAACTACTTTGCATTGCACCTCTCACCTTCTAACAAGGTATGACAGTTTGAAGCTTTTGTGGCTCTCAGAAAAGAACATGCTCTTAGAACTAATCCATTCCTGTAGGTATGGAACCTTTTGATTGCATTAGATTCAGTTAAGGGAACTTTTAATTAGATCACTTTTGATTAGATCACTTTAGGGCCTTTGGACTAGGTCAGTGAGAAGTGACCCAGGTTGGGTCTCAGCCTTCTAGTTGGAGTCTTATATAAGTGGAAAACTGAAAACAGAAACAGATAGACAAAGACAGTTGCCATTTTACCCTATCATGTGAGAGAGGGCTCCAGGATTGCCTATAGCTGCAGAAAGGCAGAGAAACCTGAGAGGCTAAGAGAAAGACCAGAGGCTGGAATCAGTGGAGAAGCTGAAGCAAAAACATCCCCAAGAGGCTGGGCCAATGGAGCACCTTGGAGCTGAAAGAGAAGGTGAGCCTGGAGGAGAAGACAGAGAGAGAAAGGCAGACCCGCCATTTTGCCTTGCCACGTGGCAGGAGTCCAGGATCCAGCAGCCGACCTTTGGTAAGACAAGATCTCTGATGATGTCTTGATTTAGACATTTTCAAAGCCTTGGAACTGTAAGATTTTACCCCAAATAAATTCCCATTACAAAGGTCAACCCATTTCTCGAATATTGGATCGGCAGCCTTTAGCAAACTAAAACACATAGTATAGTATATTTATTATAATTCTTGTCTTTCTCTCCCACTAATGCATAAGCTTAAGGAGGGCAGGAATTTTTGTCTGTTTTGTTCATTAATATATATCCCCAATACCCAGAACACGGCCTGGCACACAGTAGGTGCTCAGTCAGTGACTGTTGAATGGAATTGAATTGAAAAGCAATGATTGTTTAAAGCAGGCTGTGGCCTGATCGCTTTTATGTTTTTCAAAGAAAACTCTGGGTGCTGAATGAAATGAATGTTTTCAATGCAGAGGATAATTTTCCTGCCTTGCTCTATGTCAACCCCCAAATCTAAAACCAAGAGGTGGCCAGGAAGATGTTAAGCTTCTTTTCTTTCCTTCCTGTTTGTTTTCTTTTTAAATCACCCAGGTAGAGGGAAAGAGACAACATGCGTATTAGGGAGGCTTTAGGCACATGAGCAAGAACCACAGAAGGAAAGACAACTGCTCCATCAAGTCAAGTCAAGCCAGAAGCAGGTACTGCGTGCATGCCTACCAACAAAGCTCGAAAGAGCTGGGACCGATAAATGACAGGCTACAAAAGGTGTGTTTGTGTCTTGATTCTCTTTGCCAGGGCTTGCTTCTGCCTTGAGGAAGAAACTGTTTGCTTTTCATATCTGATTTTTTTTAATTTTCAGGTTTCACTCAAAAGCGAAGCAATTTGTACTGGTTAACTCTTCTCCAAGAAGTCTGTTGAAATAAATTGC
This sequence comes from Cabassous unicinctus, assembly GCA_029593785.1. Lineage (NCBI taxonomy): Eukaryota > Metazoa > Chordata > Mammalia > Cingulata > Chlamyphoridae > Cabassous > Cabassous unicinctus. The sequence continues at coordinate 7,397 of JAQZBX010031122.1, forward strand.
CTCGGGATGGGGCACTCATACCCATTAAGAGGAGATTTATTGGTTACACAGGCTTAGAAAGCCTACTTACTCTAGGCTGATTCATTCACCTGACAAATAATTATCAAACATTTTCTATATGCATGGCCTTGCTGGAGAGTTAAAGGCACAGTCCTTACACAGGTTCCTTATAAAGCTTACTTCTGGTTGAGGAAATGACATAATGTGCACAAGAAGTTAAAGAAAGGGCCAACAATGCAAAACATGCCCCCAGGCAGTTTGTGATTAAGTGCTAAACAGGTGGTAGAGACCAGAAGTGCTACAGAACAACTCCCAAATGCCAGGCTGAGTAGTTTCCACCAGCTTAGGCAATCTCACGATAAAGAAAAAAATGTAGTGAATTTTTTTAAAGCTACATCTATTACAATTTAAAGAACTGACCATTATTCTAGGAGTATGCCTTTTGGGCTTTTTGAGTGGTAAAATGTCTTTTCTTTTTTAAGATCATTGTAATGGTGGTAGCATTAAAACAATTTTTTTTTAGGCTCTTACTTGGGAGAATAAAAAATTGACAATCCTATATTGGACTTCCATGTTATTTTTTAAGATCGTGCTGATCCATTAAATCTCTCAAACTAGAAACTACTGCAATCAGGGCAAAGAGGACCACAGCAAGAAAGGGTGACCAGGAGGGGTTCGTGGATGGGGCGGGATAAACTGGGTAGGATTCTGAGAGTCAGCCCGGCAGAAGGTGGACAACCTATACAGTGCATTTTTGATGAGCTGCATTTAACCACCCTCTGTTGGGAAGACTGTAGGAACAAAGGCATCGATGGTTTGTTTGGGAGTTGGTGAATCTTTGTGAAGAGAGTGTGTAAGTGATTATTGGGAAATAAAGGTTGAAAGGTAAAATTGGGGCAGATTATAAAGAGTTTTGAATGTCCAAATAAGGAGATATACACTTAAGAGAAATGGGCAGCCGTAGAAGTTTTTAAAAGGAAAGGTAACACTAAAGAGTCTTATTTTAGAAAGATTAATCTGGTATTCGAGTACAACATGGATAGGAGGTGGGGTGGATCCTTATTTGAGAGGCCTGAAGCTGATATAGTTTGGGGAGTCTTCTTTAAGAAAAAGAATATAAAGTTGCAAATACCAAATTAGGTACAAGCACTTAAAAGGGGTCTGTGCAAGTAAGGCCTTTTAAAGTTTAAGGTTCATTAGCTTCACGATAAAGTCACCTTTGGAAGGGAGAAAATGAAGGCAGAGAACTCAGGCAGGAAGCAATTGTAAAATCCCAGACCCAAGATGAGAAGGGCCTAGAACAAAGTCGCAGCAGAGAAAATTGAAAACAGGGCATGAGTTTGGGCATCAACAGCAAGGAAAAACACCTGTTACTTGATGATGAATGGGAGCTGAGCAGAGGCAGGAGACATCAGCAGTGATACTGAGGTTTGGGTGGCTAGGGGATAATTGCACTGCAGCCAGAAATAGGGAAATAGTTCAGAAAATATTGAAAGGCAGAAAGCTGAGGGTGTATTGCCTTTGGGTGGAAAGCAGCACCTCTCTGAGAAGGTAGGAGTCAGTCAACAAAAGTTACGAAGTGCCCAGCCCAGTGCTGGCACCTGCGTCTTGGTTGAAGCCAGAGAACCTGAATTTGTCCTTAAGTGGGAGGACATTTCTGATCCTGTGACATATTCAGTCCTGCTCTCCCAATGGCCCCAAGAAATCATGGAGGAACAGAAAACTGTATCTTTGCACCAGGAATCAGGATAAAGGCAGGAAGCACTGGTTGCTGGTTACCTTTTCCGGGGGTGGCCTGAGGATGTTTACAGGAAAGATTCCTTTCTGCCCTTTCCCTTTGACCTGAAGAGCTTTCAGGCTAGAAATAGGGACTCCCGAGTAGAAGAAGTCCTAATAGGACAGAGCAGACTGAAACAATAGGCAAAACCTGAATAGAACTTCCCATAGACAAATCACCCTTTCCATGATGCACAGCCCTTAAAGAGAAAGGGGAAAAAAAGCTGGGGAGGAGTAGGGGGAGGACATTCTTTAATACAGAATTACACCTCTGTTCCTTTCTCAACCCTCCTCAGCCTTGCCCTCTGTATGCCTCCTCTTTCCATCTATTAAACAAGAAGATTAAATGGGGAATGGACAGAAAAGCCTGTATAATGAATATTTCCCCCCAAATGATAGGTTATTCTAAAATACCTGCCATCATAGTTGTTGTTATTATAGTTACATCGGTTGGAATTATAGTATTTACCAAGTACACACCTAATTTAGCACGAGCTGGAGTGAGGTTTGGTCACCTCTGGTGCTCAGTGGAGTGATAGAGTTGGCCTCAATTCCTAGCACATCCCTCCCTAGCTGGGTAGCTGTGGTGGAGTTGTCTCCTCTGAGAGATGTAGATAACAATAGCACCTACCTCATAGGACTATGGTGAGAGTTGCATGAGATAACCATGGAAAATAATTATAGAGTACTTGGAACCACATTAAGTAGAGGGGTGGATACACGTTTTGTGGGACCTGAAGATTGTGCAAGTTTGAGAGCCCTCTTTAATAAAACAAATGCAAATCTTACCTTTGCAAATTGCATATGAGCATGTGACCATGTGGACACATTAAGGCCCTTCCCTCCCAGGGTCCAGGAAGGACTTGTTCAAGTGGGAGGCTCCTTCAGCTTCAAGGTAAACCCACCTCTGAGTAATTGTTCAAAATAAACGTTAGCTCTGGCTGTCATTTATTTATTTGAAAATGTTTACAGAGCACTTACTATGTGCCAGGCAGTGAGCTCGCAACTACGTGTTGGGGAGTGTTGGACGTGTTGGACATCTGGAAATTCTATGCCCTAGCTAAAGGAAGGTCATTAAGTATCAAAGCAAACCAAACTTCTTATCTAAAGAATGTGGTTTGATTTGACAAAACATCCTCAAGCTAATAAACGGCTGCAAAGCACTTTGCAGACCTCCTCAAAAGAGGCATGCTGTGCCAATAGAATAGATGAACTATTTGTGGTCATTATTTTTACATTGCTTTAGAACATTTGCATCACCATAATTGTGGATTAGAATGTACTTGGATTATCTGTTTCTTTTACTCACATGTGAATTAAATAAAGCAGTCAAATGTCCACAAGCCTGTAATCAAGCTTAAGTCCTTCCCTGTGACTGATCCCATATTTCACTGCCATGGACAAGTCAGTGGATCAGTGGAGCCCTGATCTAGGATTGAGGAGAGCTAAGCCCTTTTCCGAGCAATACTGTTAGTGTTAGCTAACTATGTGATGTCTGGGCAAATCCTTTAATCTTAGAGGACTTCAGTTTCCTCGTCTGTAAGGTGAATGATTTGGGCTAGAGTTTCCTTTCTAGGGTGAGCAATTCATCCCAGTTTGCTAGAAGCAAAGGAAGTCCTGTGTCTCAGAAAACCCTTTGGTCCCAGGAAAATTGGGATGGTTGGTCAGCCTACTTTCAGCAAGTATTCAAATCTGATATCAGATTTTTTAAAATGTCCTAGATTAAAGGGAATAAGGCTGTTTTCCTCTTCCCCACCCCCCAGGAAATATCAAAAAGGAATTTAGCAAGTCAAACTAGGACGAGATTCAAATGTGTAATTTTTAACAGGACATTTGGAATGGGGTTGATTTTAGATCCCACACAAATGTTCTGGTAAGGTAGGTTTGTGTGTTAACGATTAGACAGGAGCAGTTAACATCTCAGCTGATCAACTTAAAATATTTCCTACTTTTAATAACTACATTGGCTTCTCATGGGGCCAACTGTAAAGCAGGTAGGAAATTTTTTCTCTACAAAGGGCATACTTCTATGTCACGAGGGGAGAAAAATGAAACAAAACAAACAAATAAAATAAAATTTAGGTCTGCTATTTGTCTGATCCTGCAACTAGAAGGAAAGCTCAGCTTGAAATACATTGAAACCTCCCCCTCTCTTATGTAGGAATGCACTGATGTGCCTGCTTGAAACTCTCAAGGAGTCCCCTTTACTGAGGAGGATGGTTCAGCCAGGTTCCAACTACCATCAGTGAACAGGCAGAAGCTGGTGTAAAGGACGTCAGTGGAGATTTGAGCTATTTGTGAACTTGTAGGAGTGAAATGGAGTCCTGGTTGATTTGAGCAAAAGAAACATTTCAGCGCATTTCCTTTGGTTGCATATTATTTTTAGATTATTTGAGAATACCATCCTAGGTACATGTGCAGTTATAGTGCATTATTGATTTGATCGGGTCTTGACATAGGGACTAAAAGTTTATCTTGGGCTTACAAGTACAACCTTCTCCCTACAAATACACAGAAACTGAAAGAAAAGAAAATTCACCATATCAGTTATTATCCCTGATAGACAATGGCTTAGTGACCCCTTTTTTTATGGTCTATAGTAATAGAATCTCTGTTTATAGATCAGTTATAGATAACTAAATACATATATCCTTCAAACCTCATACATCAGGATAATGCATATAATAAGGTATCATTATCCCAATTTTATAAATGCAGAATCTAGGTGCTTTACCCACAGACACAAAACTAGTAAGTGGCAGAGCTGGGCTCAAACCTAGATCTTCTGAATCAAAATCAGGACTCTTTACTAAAATGCAAAGCAAAATGTGTTTGGCTTTTTAAATAGTCCTAGCATTTTCACTACTCTTTCTGGTATGTGGGTATCATCTAAAGATAATGATTAACAGGAGTTTAGAGAGCATGTTGAAAGAGAACAAGGTCAAAAACAGCCTTAGGTAACATCCACATTTAAAGGACCAGTGGGGGAAGAAAAGCCAGCAAAAGAGTGCGAGGGCACTCAGAGAAGGGGCACAAGACCCAGTGCCATCAGGGTTGCCTCCTAAGACAAGGGAGGAGAGAGAGAAGACTTGCCTGTAAGGACATCAAGTGAGAAAGAGTCCTGGGTTTGATGTTCAAGGAGCTACTGAACATATCACAATATCACCTAATTATAGAGTCCGGGGTTCAGTTACCCCAGTAATCATCCCCAATCCGGACATACTCCCCAGATGTCGTCCCCCTGCCTCTCACCCACTCAGGGACACTGAAGAGGGGCTCTCTGAGGCAGCCCTGGCACTCTGAACAACTTTGACTCCCTAGGAGTTCACACTTATATTGGGTGCCTAACACGTAACAGGCACTGTTTTAAGTGTTGGGGTTATAATAGTCAACAAAATGATCAAGCTCTCTGTCCTCATAAACGTGCCTTCTGGTGGAGAGATAGACCTCAAATGATAAGAAAGGTGATATCAGGTGGCAAAAAGTGCTATGAAGGAAAATAAAGCATGGCATGATTGTGGTGAAGGAGAGGGGCTGCTATTTTATATTAGATGGTCGGGAATTATGATGCTATTTAGGAAGAGAACCCAATGAAATGAAGGAGCATGCCAAGAGGATGGACAACTAGAGAGAGGAGCTTCTTGGGCAGAGAGCACAAAAGCCCTGAGCAAGGGACAGCAGGAGGAGGATGATAGAAGTTGAGATCAGAGAAGAATGGGGAGAGGGGGACATGGATACATCACACAAGACCTTGAAAACCACAGGAAGCTCCTAAGTCACCAAGGATTTGGTCAAGAGCAACTAGATGCATGAAGTTGACATTTACTGAGATGAGAAAGCCTGGGGGAGGTGCAGGTTTAGGGGCAAAGTTCAAAAGTCCAGTTTGACATGTTAGGTTTTACCTGCTCGTTAGACATCTAGGCGGATATGTTACAAAGGTGGTTGGAGTCTGGGGTTTGGGGAGATGCTCAGGCTGGAGTTATACTTTTATTGTTATTGGCATGTAAATGTTAGGTAAAGCCATGGCTCAAATGGGGTACAGATGGAGAAAGGATGAGGTCTGAGGACTGGGCTCTGGGGTACTCTTAAATTTAGAATTCAGGAGTGGCAACCAGCAAGGAGACTGAGTAGCTGTAGCCAATGTCTTTTTTTGCTCAAGTGCTTCTGCCAGTGGAGGGCTCTGCCACTCCATAGCTGGGGATTTGGGTTTTTTGGACCTCTTGTGTACATGTACGTACCCATATTAAATAGCAAGCGTTTACGGAGTTATTTATTTGTGAGTCATTTCATTTCTTACTAAAGTTCTTACTTAATGACATTTTTATCCATTTAATATTTTATCATTTATTATTAGGTTCAGAAGTTTCTGGCAGTGAAGGGAAGTATGTATAATTGACTTATATTTATTCAACAATCACTAATAGGTCAGTCCTAGGATATAGCAGTAGACAAACCAAAGGTGGTCCTTGACTTCCTGGAATGTACAGTAGAGGATCATAAGAAGGTCCTTTGTGTGTGTTTTTTGGATGAGAGAGATCTCAACTTACCTAAAGATCTGAACTTATCTATAGGAATTTCTTCTTCTTCCCTCTAGTTTTAACAGAGGTCTTGACTCTTATTGCATCCAAAGCCAGTCCTTCTCATCTACTGTGGGGCCCATCCCTCTCACCTGCTCTCTCTCCTGCACCATCCACCTCTCCTCCCTGCTCGCAGTTTCCTTTCAGCAAGTACATCTGCTGGGATATTTTTCACCTTTAAAAACTTCCCTTGACCCACATTCTCCTCTCCAGCTACTGCTCCATTTCTCTGTATCCCTTCACAATAAAACTTCTTGGAAAAGCCATCTATGCCTGGTATATCTGGGGCTGGGAAAAGTGAGGACGTGTTTGGAAAAGCTGTGAGCATTATGGCAGAGAGCTGATAAGTGAGGAAGAGCACTTTCCAGGGTGTCAGGCCGTAAGATCAAAGCCTTTGCAAATATTTTGATAGGAGGCAGCTGTGTTCTAGCAAAGCCTGCATTGACTTTTTGTCAGAAGACCTTTGCTTGAGTCCTGGCTCTATCATTCTTTAGCTGTTGTGACACTGGTCAAATTACTTAACTTTTTTGAGCCTCAGTTTCCTCATCTGTCAAGTGGAAGTAGTGACATTTCTCTCATGTTTGTTGTGATGATGAAGGAAGATACCTGAACGTGTGAAACAAATGTTAGGAAGTATTATGGTACAATAATTACCACCATTTGAAAGAAAGGGGTTGACTCTAATCTGAGTCCAGCCCTCCCCCATCAGAGCCTGAGCTAAAGACTTGTATTCCCCTGTTGCGCATTTGGGAATGAGCAGGACCAGGGAATAGGAGGAGTGAAACAGGAAAGGGGGGAAAGTCAGCTGATCCAGACTATGTGTGACTGGTGCTTGATCTCATAGGAGCTTCTGAGGAGCCTTATGAAATGCATCTCAGAACTGTCTGCTCAGGGGACCAAAATGGGAACCCCATATCCACAGGTCAAGGGTAGCACCACGGGCATTGACTCCCCCTCTTTTCAAGGTTGCATACACATGAGTGCCAAGTGGATTCCCTTGGATACCGCAGAAGCCCCAGAAGAGGAAGTTAGAGGTAAAAGGTGTGGGATGAGGCAAGGCCATGTCAGCTTACACCTTCAAAACTTACTCAAAATGGGTTGCTGCAGAAGTGGTTGGAATAAGAGATGGGATCAAGAAGATTTGAAGTGATACACAAGATAAAAGCCAACCCCATTTGACAGAAATGAAAACAAACTTGATGATACGACTTGGCCTGGGTATTTATAGGAGGTGTTATATAACATCTCTTTGTAGGAAAAGAGTAGGTCTTGGGCAGTAGCTTTCCATCCTATTCTTCCAGACATAATGTATTAAGAAATGTAATCCCCAAATGACCCACTAACACTGATAACTACACACAGTATTTTTGATTTTTGGTTTTATGCTTTGTAAATGTGATCATATAATAATTTATTGTTCTGAGACTTGATTTTTTTGTGTGTACCTTGGAAGTTTTTATGTCAGTACATTATTATCCACCTGACAAAGGTTCACAGCTTTCTATTTATGAATGCACGGTAATTTACTCAAAGCATTCCTGTACTGAAGGATAGTTTGATCATTTCTAATTTTTTACTATTTCAAGTAGTGCTACAATGAACATCTTTGTACATATGTGAGTATTTTTGTAGAAGAACATCTTGGAAATGAATAGATGGAAACACTTTGATAGATATTACCAGATGACTTCCCTAAAGGCTATGTCAATGTGCCTGACACTATCTTTAGGTGTGACCTAAAGATAGTTAATTTATCAGTCTTTTTTGTTTCTTCTTTGGTTTCATGTCTTGCTTTGTAGGGCCCTTCCCATGCCAAAATTATAAACACTTCTGATATTTTCTTTAAGTACTTTTAATTTTCTGTATTTAACATATATCATTTTTAATCTATGCAATTTTTTGGTGGGGGGGTGTTTGATAAGCAGTGGAGTGGAGATGAAACTTTGTTTTTCCAAAATGAATGGCCAATTCTTCCAGCACCACTAATTAAATATTCTATCCTTTCCCACACTTTTGAAATACTACTTTTATTTTACATTATTTTATATGGTATCTAGTCTGTGCTGTTGATGTATTGTCTATTCCACCAACAATTCCACATCAACTAATTATGGTAACTTTATAGTTTGATCACTGTTAGAGCAATATTGCCCCAATTTTTCTTGTTTTTCTCATTTTCTTGGTTATTCTTACATACTGACTTTTCTGGACAGTCTTTATAATCAGCTTATGTTCCACTATAAAAGCCCATAGTGATTTTGATCATGATTGACTTAAATATTTTCTGTATGAAATATGACTCAAAGGCATCAATTTAGAATAACGTATGGAGGAGAAGATCCTATGTGTGAGGAGAGTGGAAGTATGAAACAGTTGTGGAGAATAGAAGAGCTAGCTTATCAGTTAATCCTGCAGATGAGGAGACAAGTATGGATTTATAAGACATCAGCCTGTACTTCAGGTGAGTTTCTTCATCACCGCTCAGTTGCTCAGGGCAGGCATGAAGAATGATTTGGTTGGGTACAGTTGGCAGCAGGTTTTGCTAAAAAAGCAGAACAAAGGGGAAGAGGGGCAAAAGAAGTGAAGATGTTTTTTTATTTCTTTGTTTTTCTCTCATTAAACATAGAATAGGAATAATTATGCTCTCTATTCACCAAATAAGAACATATTGTGAATAGATGAAAAGAGGTGCAACTCTGTGGTTTTGTTGTTGTAAACTTCATAAAATAAAAGTTTTAACTTGTGGCCAAGGAAGCTGAATTACAACTGAGCTTTGTATTGTATAAATAATTTATCTTGTGCACATATATTTGTTATCAGGTTAGACTTAAGATATAGTTCTTGTGTAAGGAGAGCACATTTAGTGTAAATCCCTATTTTCTGAGTGTAGATATTTTCCCCTAACATTTTCTCTCTTTTCAACTAAGCAGTCTCCAATGTGTTTCCCAAGGGAATCTGGAAATGTTGGTACCTATCCATTTGGCAGTCTAGGGATTTATTAGAGTGTGGGAAAATTCCAAGTTTATTTTCAGGTTATGACATCTGACCATTTCTCTGCAGGTCCAAAACACAACCTATTTTTAAAACAATAAAGATACCATAGCCTTGGTCTTCAATGAGAGGAGAAATTGCTGCTATCTTTGAGGAAATATCCTTCAATTAAAATCCTGAGTTAGAAAATTGAAGGCCAAAATCCAGATGAAATATAACAGTCTGCTAATATTTCAAATTACCTATTGGCTTACTATATTTTCCTTTACTTGGGCAAAGTTAAAGAATTATTAAAGAAGGGAGTCGTAAGGGTCAACCCAAAGACATCACAAACCAACCTTTTGACATCCCCTTGTCTGTGAACCAAGGGTTCAGCAAGGTGGTTTTCTGCCTCACCCTGAGGCAATAGCTCCAGGCTCCTCCGGGCTTCCTGGACTCTTGGAATGCTCCCTATTCCCAGCACAGCTCTCAGCCTGACTGCCTGGTCAGTGGGGGAAAGACCCAGAGAACATGCAGCAATCTCAGTAGTACCCATGGCCCAGCTACTGCAAGGAAAAGGAAATGAGGCCCTGAAAGTTGGTTATGAAATGGACTCTTCCAAAGGCATCTGGCTGCTGTTCATAGTTCCCAGCAGCATTCAGAACCTTCTCCATATTTCCTTCAGCCATGGAAGCTGGACTCATTGTCTTTCTAAATGAGTAGTCCTTCCAGCCTAGACTCTCAATGAACCAAAATGGGGTCAGGTGAAGTGACCACATTTTTCAAGAGCTGCCAGCAACCTCACATTCAACTGTTCATATATCTTATACATCATCAAGCACAACTTATGCCCTTAAATTTCAAGGAATTTGTTATCTGGTGGAGAAAAACAGATGTAAAACAGATAATCACACCAATGGATACAATTAGAAATTGTATTAAGTGCTATGAAGAAATGAAAAGAGGTATATTGGGGAGTCTAATTTAGATAGAGGAGAGTGGGGAGGAGGATTAAGGAATAGCTTCTCTTAGGAAATAACATTTAAGCTAAGGCCAGACCAGGGTGAAGGGTCAGCACTGAAAGGAAAGAGGAGCTGGTCCACTCACCCATTAGAAGCACGTGATTCACCCATCAGGAATGTGAGACAGGGAAGCTTGAAACTGGTTCCTTTGAAGTGGAGCTGCATGTAGCCCTCAGAGCAGGGTCTGGCAAATAAATTAGCTCCAGTAGAGACCCCACGGCCTGTTGCCTGCTCACATCTTAATGAGTCTGCTCATTCATTCATTCATTCATTCACTCATTCAAAGAATAGTTATGGGATAACCACAGGTGCAGGGAATTATGCTAAATGATAAGGATTCCGGAGAAGGAAGACAGTCTCCAGGCCAGCTCTTAGCAGGTGCTCTCAGATTTCTGCAAGAGACACCCGGATCTTTCCCTTAAGGAATGAGTTAGACACATGCACACTGCATGTGTTTGTTAAGCCTTCTTTTTCTAGGCCATCACCCCTCCTTAGCTGTGGCAGACTCGTACACCTTCCCCACCCCCTACCGCCCTGAAATTTAAATTCAGTAATTCATTCCATCAGAGACAAAGTTTCCTTCCCCACATAAAGCTAAGAAAGAGATCACATGGGGAGCAACATGGCAGAACGACACCAAATACAGCGTGGCTGTCCAGTCCCTCCAGATAAACATAAGGAAAGGTCATCCAAACACAGGAAGACTGCCATCCCCTTCCCTTTTCCTTTACCTCCTCCTCTTCCTCCCCCTAGTTCCCTTATCCCCAGAGGATGGACCCAGCCTTTCCCAAAAGTTTATTCTTGAGAGATCCAGGCTCCCACAGTGGACCCAGGCTCCCACAGTGGACCGTGCTGCGGACATGTGAATACAACAGCCTAGCCAACAGGGAAAACCAAAAACATAAACTTAGATCTTTACTAGATCTCACTCTGGCAGAAATGTCTGCTATTACTGCTTTTACTGGTCTTGGAATGTCAGCCCTTTCTGTGAGGAGGCCTTCTGAGGTCTATTACTTTGTCAGCAAACACTTAAGCCCCTTCTTAGCATCACTGACTTGATCCACTAAACAAATGCAATAAATGTTAGGAAACAAAGTCCAGAAATCCTTGTATCTCAAACACTGGTGCTGAGAATAAGAGCACAAATAACACTAAATCAGCAGGACAAAAGAAATCAGGAGGCTAACTTTCCTTTAAATCTACTATTGGAATTTTATAAACGATAGGAAACCCAAAACCCAGAGCCCGTAAATAGGAAATCATTTTATCATTTGCTGACATATTCTAATCAAAACAGTGGTGAGAACACAATTTTAGTTTTTACTCTCCACTTAGGAGGAAGAAAATTAATAAACAGGATTGTGTACCTCAATGATTATAAGCCAGCATTTGTGATGAAATGTTCAGTACTAATTTCAAAACAGCCACAGTGTTTGAAAGCAAAGCATAATGGTGACCTTTCTCATTAGCTGTTGCTCAAACAAAGATATGTTCCAGCAATATCCGATGCTTCCTTCCTGCCAGGGCCTCCACCCAATGCAATTTAAAACACTTGTGTTATATCCAAACCAGAGCTGAGCATTTGGAGTAGCTCAGCTGGAGCTTCAACAGCATTATGTTTACGGTTTATTACTACTTTCTAAATTTTTATATTTTGTGTTTTTTTTGTGTTTTGTTTTCATAAATGTATCATCCTGAGTTGGGTTTGCAAGATCAAATATGTGAAAACATATAAATGAATTCATTATATACTTATTTACACTTCCATTTCTCTATTTTTTTGTGACAAGAAGCATCACAGATTCTTGACCATAAAGACAAAGATATCTCATTGCTCTTTGGTAAATGTTTTTACAAATACATTGCAGAGGGGAAAAATTTAAGGATCACGCCTAACTTGTTTTGTATAAGATGCTATAAATACAAGTAAACATAAATCTAAAGAAAGAATGTGAGCAAGAAACAGAAACAGAGAGAGAGAGAAACAAGAAACAGAGAGAGACTGGGAGATTTATTTAATACAACTAATCCTCATGTTTACTATAGCTGATGCTCCTGGATAGGGTCATTTAAGTGGAAATAGTTAAGGTGATTTTTTTTCCTTGAAAAAATAAATAATGAAGAATTTTGCTACTGAACAAAGACCTGAATCCCAATGTTTACAGAAATGACCATAAACACTAAGCCCAATTATAAGTGATGTAAATCATATATACCTTTTTTGTAACAGAAAAAATCTAATACAGTATAATATAATACAATATAATGCTAATCAATCCTAAGAAAATATATTTGGAATAATATAATGTCACAATCTACTATTTCAAGTTGATTTGGAGGACCATTATTTGCCAGGCTGGACATTACTTAATTTAGCGCTTAAAACAAGCCAGTGGAATTCTTTTCATCATTACCATTTTAAATATGAAGAAATGGAGGCTTAGAGAAAATAGATAACTTTCCCAGAGAAGAGGCTGTATTGGCTCATGCAATTGAAAAGTGTGGAAGTAGGGCCAGCCCCAGGTGACTTGATCCAGTGGTTCACTGTATCACCTGGGTTCCAAGTTCAGTGTCTCTAATATTTTCTCAACTCTCTTCTGTTGTGTGTGTATGTTGCATCCTCAGAATGCCTCCTCTCATGGTTGCAGCATTCCAGGCCTCATGTGCTCATACCACACAATTCAGAGGAAGAGAGAATTTATGTCCCAGCATTCCCATCAAAAGCTTCCAAAGTCTCTGATTGGACAGACCATGTCACACAGGCAGCCTTGGACCAATTACTGAGACCAGGGAGATGGGTGACCTTATTTAGCTTAAACCAGTCAGAACCCATTCTTGGATCTGAGAGTGGAATCTGTCATATGTTCACAAAGTTGCTAAGAAGTGATGGACTCCTATTTCCTCAAGAAAAATCTGGGCACTATTAGGAAAGGAGAAGCAGGGGATGGATAGTGGAGAGGCAACCAGAGACCATCCAGTTCAGTACTTGATCAAGATTGTCATGAAGAGTAAATAACACTGTGGATATAAAACAGTTCGCACAGTGCCCAGTGCACAATCGGTGTTCAAAAAGTGACAGCTATTGTTGGAAGCATTCCTAGAATGCTGCCTTTTTACTCTCATTAGCCAGAATTTTAAAAAACTGAATAACATGTGTCTAAAAAATACTGAGATTGGAAAGAAATACGTACACTGAGTGTTGTCATTACTAAGATTTTTGAGACTCTAAATGATCTTTCAAATGCTGCTGCCATGCTCAACTTATTGTTCCACCTCTGTAATGGTCATCTGCTGCTGCTGTCCTCTCAACACCTCTATTTTGTTTGGAGAAACTTCCTCTCGTCCAACCCTCTGATCCTGGAAAACCTGTCAGTTATAATGTTCCTCTCTTCTCCACACCTTCTTTCCTCCAGCGTAATTCTTACAAACCAGGTCTGGCCAAACAAGGTCAATCATTCCCCTATCCATGGTGATTGGATCAAGGGGGTGGGCTGAGACTCAAGCACAGCCAGTCACAGTCCTTCCAGGAGATTTGATCTAGGGCCACTGGAAGAGGCTCTCTTCCTAAAAGATGGTAAGCTGCAATGAGGTGAGCTTGGAGCTGCCAGCGAACATCTTTCCTGCCATGTGGAGAAAGCTTGTCTGTATCAAGATAGAATAAGAAATAGAAACAAGTAGACCTTAGAGATGAAAAAAGAGATTCCTGATAGCATCTTCAAGAGCATGGGTCCAGCTATGTCTGAAGCCACCTCTGCCCTTGGACCTCCCAGTTATATGAGCCAATACATTCTTTTTTAGATTAAGCTAGTTTGAGTTTGGTTTCTGTTACTTTTGACCAAAAGGGTGTAAATTAATGCAACCTCCAAAATCACTAATTTAAGCATCCTGCTCTTTCCTACATCTTGTCATCTTTCTAGCTTGTTTATCCAACTGTGCCTTCTCAGGGCATCCAGACCTCTACCAGCCCCTCCACTTTCTCCATATCTATTCTTCCCTTGCCTTCACTTTCCTCTCATTACAACTTGAATTCATGGTCCATCATTTCAAAAACTCCATTGGCAAAATTCACTCCATGGAACCCAACCACCTGCTTTCCCCGTGCCTGAGCAGTTAAACAACAGTAGGGGAAAATCACCCTAAATTCATGATCATTATCAAATGGAGAGTATGGCAATCCTACTACCTTTCTCAGGTTGACTTTCCCAAGGATAACGTCACATGTTTCCCACTGTCCTCAAACATTAACACTCTCATCCCTGACCCCACTCCATCTCAGTAGATGACCTCTATCTACATCACAGGCAAAATAAAAACCATAAGGCTGTATGAAAATATAACTCACTGCCTATTATGTCTCTTTTCTCATAATAAAAGAGTTATCTCTCTCGTTTAAGTCCCATCCCTCCATTTAAGAATTGGATCTCATTCCCTCCTACCTTGTCAGAAATCTGCACTAAGAAGTTGCCCTTCTCTAGTCTGTATCTCTATTCTCACTCTGCTGGAAAACTGTTTGCCTCTTCAAAGCCACTTTCCTTCCTTTTCTACCCTGCTCTGTGCTGTGACTGAAGTCTGTCTGGACTGTATGAACAGGCTTCCTTAGCCTCTAGCTTCTGGTGGGGCTCAGTCAATGGGAAGCTTCAGCAAGAGATCTGAGAGAAAGAGCATGAGATGGTTATTTATATTTCTCTAACTTCTTCCCTGCAAGTTCTTCTTGGGTTGGCTGTCTTTTAACTGAAGTCACTATTACTCTCAAGTCACCCCTTTCCTTCTGGGCTCTGGTATTTACTCCCTTCTTTCATTCCTTTAAATCTAAGGTAATTGTTCCACTGTTTTTTGCCCCAGGCTACTACACAATCCCTTGTTGGTTCCCTGTATTCTAATTACACCACTGTAAATAGTCCCTTTCTTGAATTACCCCAATGTGAATATTTCATTTGTTTCCTGCACACTCAGACACACATTTCTTCTTTAATGATTATTTTCCCATCAATTTATAAACATGCTCTGTATCCTCGCCTCACAGATCCTTGGTTGTTACCTGTTATCTACTTTTTCTATCCTACACTCTTGATCACATCCTAGTTCGTTATCAATTTTAATTGTTCCATCTCTCTGTTCTTAAACTCCAATATCTGAGAACCACTTCCTAACCCCAACAATTCACTTGTTTTTTAACAGCACCAAAAGCACTAAGCCCCTTGACTCCTCCACCCCTACCTGTACCCCCAGTTTCTTAGCTTATTCTTGCCTTTATTTCCTTCTCCACGTAGCTTAAAAACAAAGATCCATCCTTTCAATCTCTCTTCTGCTTAATGCTCTCAATTCTTTTTTCCCTCATTTTTTTACATACCCACCTGGCAAAATCCCAATCCTGGGTAATCCAGCTGTTACCGGATTTTGTCTAGGTTCTTGACTATGCTGCAGAAATGAATTTCAAAAGCACATCAGATTAGTTAGGCCAGTAATATATTAAGGTAGGGAGGGAGGAGAAATGGGAGAAAATAATAGATCATGTGTCCCAGGTAGAGAGTAAGGGGCTGAAGAGTGATAAAGACAACTGATTTACAGACTACAATTTCCCATTATAGATTATAAATGCCCAGGTTTTACTTGCGTGTTGACCCATGTTGTTGGGGGGACACGGCGAGAGCAGGACGCAGAAAGCAAGAGTGCTATTCGGCTTTTGCGCCTGCTTTTTAAACCATTAATTATTCTTCCCTTTTGCTAATGGCATGAGAGGAGACCCAGCTGTTTGCTGTTTTGATTGATTACCCCATCTATCAATCTCCCAGAAGAGCCAATTATAAAGCCCCTGGAGAATAGCTGGGGCTTCTCTGACTTCCAGAGGAAATCTCATTCTGGTAGGCAGAATCTTGTGAGGGTCTTCCAGCAGCCATCTTGGGGTATTGATATCCACGTGGACTTCTTACCAGGTTCCAGATCCATCTGTTGATTCCCTATTTTACTAGCCTGCTTCACAACTATCCACTTTCCCCTATACCTAAAACTGATGAAGAAGATTGCATATTTGTACACTTTGGTGTCACTAGTCTTTTCAGGTGTCCAATCTCACTTCCAAACCTTCTAGGTGTCCCTAGTCAGCATTTTCTCCCATTCTCCTCAAAAATACATTTTCAAACCTTCTTTTAAACTAAAAGGAGGGGTCTATACTTGCTATATTATCTTTCTTGCCTCTTTTTTCATCTCAGTTCACTCTAATCTGTTTCACTCTCACACTGTCTATGGAAATTGCTTTTGCCATTGTATTAGTCAGCCAAAGGGGTGCTAATGTGAAATACCAAAATTGGGTTGGTCTTTATAAAGGATATTTATTTGGGGTAGAAGTCCACAGATACCAGGCCGTAAAGCATAAGTTTCTTCTCACCAAAATTCATTGCCACGTGTTGGAGCAAGACAGCTGCCGACGTTTGCCAGGGTTCAGGCTTCTTGTGTTCCTCTCTTCCCGGGGCTGTGTTTCTCTCCCGGCTTAGCGCTTCTGGTTCCTCCACAAGGTTAGCTGTAGACTATCAGGCGAATGGCTCACTTCTCTTCTTCTGGGGCCTTTTCTCCAACATCAAAACTGCTTCTCAAAAACTGCTTCAACTCTGTTCTTGCCTTGCCTTTTATATTTGATTCCCCACCCACCAAGGGGTGGGGCTCAACGCTCTACTGATGTGGCCCAGTCAACGCCCTAATCATAACTTAATCATGCCCAGATTAACAGACCAGTTTATAAGCATGATCCAATTATATTTTTGGAATTCATAATTACATCAAACTGCCCAACTGCAACAGCCATGGTCAGAAATAAATTCCCAATATATCAATACAATTGAATGTTCAGTCTTTGTCTTATTTGGCCTTTAGAAGGCATTTGACACTATTGTCCATTTCCTTCTTGAAATTCCGTCCTGCCTTGCCTTCTAGGACAATATTCTATCCTGTCTGCCTTTTGTCCTGTAAGTGTTGGTATTACCTCTAGGTTTCATCCTTTACCCTTTCTGAGCTCCTTCTTATTTATATCTTTAGGTATTCTAATTCACTGCCAAGGGGTCACTAGCATGAACAACCTATATACTGATAATGCCTAAATTTAGGGGTCAAATTTTGCCCCTAAGTTCTAACCCAGTATATCTAGTTGCTGAGCTGTTTGACTGTATGTCTAATACCCAGAACTCAACATATTCCAAATTAAAGGATTAATCTCCATACTACACTCTAAGTCCTTCTCCTTTATTGAATGGCATCAATTTCCATTTTCCAGTCAATGGAACCCAAAGTTCTAAAGTCTTCTTTTCCTCTTAATGCACCAGTTTCTACTCATTCATTTGATCACCAAGCCCTGTTGATTCTATTTCTTTCTCAATAATTCTGGGATCCATTTATTCTCTCTATTCCTTCTGCCTTTGTTATTTCTTGCTTGGAATGTTACAACAGCCTTCTAACCAATCTCTATGGCTCTGATCCACCCATCTTCCATATCACCAACAGAATCATCATTACCAAAACAAAAAGTCTTATGTTGTTACTTATTTTCTCATAATTCTTCAGTGACTCTCCATTGTCTTCAGTGCAAAATCCAGATGCAGTTGCATGACATAATAAACCGTATTTGTGTAAGTTCCTTTGGTTTCAAGGAACAAAAAATAACCACTGACTAACTCAAGATAAAAGGGGATAGTTATTGGAAAGATATTGGGGAAGGTCATGGAATTGAAGGAGAAATTTAACAACCAAGTCCCAGGAAGAACCGGGACCAGGGCAGCTTGAGGATGTCAGCAGCAGAATTTCAAGAACCTTAATCGGGCCTGCTACCTGTGCCTGTGTTGACAGTGCACTAAGATTTGTACCACTCTCTGCAGGGTTTTCATCAATATGACTCAAAGACTGCCAGGTTCTGTGTCCCTCACTTCCACTTTCTAAATTCCCAGGAATAATATTCATATTGGCTCATCTTAAACGAATTATAATCTCTTGACTTATGGGGGGAGCACATGGCATGCCTTCTGTGCATAAAGCATTCTTAGAGAATGGGGAATCACTGTGTATCTCTAATGGGTGGCCTCTACACTCTGTCCTTCCTACTTCTCAATTTTCTTTCCCCACCCTTCCCAAATTGTACCTTTTTTTCCAGCCCTGCAGTACTATTTTCTGTCCCCTGGAACAGGTCATGCACTTTCAGACTACCTTGTCTTTGTGGCCTTGCCTTTTAACCTACTGTTAACTGGGGCTTAAATGTATTCCTTCTCTTCTCTACCAAGCAGACAATTATCTATTAGGAATCAGCCCAAGGATCATTTCCTCCAGGAGGCCTTCCTTGTCCCTTCCATAGTCCTCCTCTTATATATCTACAGCTTCCTGAGCTTAACTTTATCACAGCATTTATTCTCTATTGGACTTCTCTATTAACTAATCTGTCTCTTCCACTAGCTGTGAGCTCCTTGAGAGGAGAAGCAGTAGTTTTTAAAATCTATATCTGCAGAGGCTAACATTGAATCCAATTCATTGTTGATACTCAGCATATATTGCAGTGAATGACTAAAACTCAAGGCTGGCTAGGTCCATACTTGGTCCACATTCAGCAAAGTACTCTCTTCAACCCTCTATTCATTGCTTTTGTGACACAGCTTGTTGTGAATGTATGAATATCACACATGAAATCATGAACAATTAAAAGACAATTATTTTCACCTTTAATTTTTGTTTATCACCTCACAACACCTCACTCTATGTTTTGTA